>APFE031627989.1:28712-102658 GCA_000404065.3 Pinus taeda | reverse complement strand
GGAGTCCGTAAGTCCTAAACTTAGGGAAAATAAAATATTAATGTGTATTAATATGAATCTGTGTTAGAATGGTCCAAAAGACATGGATCAAGCTAGATCTAATCTTAGCCCTTGATTAGGGACTTAATCTCGGCTATTGAGATGTCAACAGGAAAAGTATAAGAGGAGGCTTGAGGGTCACTTGGAGAATACAATAGAGTGATCAGTCATTCTATTCTCTAAAGCGGGGTTTGCTAAGAGAGATAGAATCAATGATCAGGAGAGTAATTAAGGGGCATTGAGTACAGACAAACAGAGAAGGCAGAGACTGTGCCAGGAAAGGAGCACAACAGCCAATGAGAGTGACACAGAGCTAGCAAGGGCTCACACAGAGGCAACCAAGTGTTGCGTAGAGCATCAGAGGGGCCAGCGCAGCTGACGCAGAGGCTCCCAGAGTTGACGTAGGGTCTCCTGGGGCTAACGCAGGCCAAGGAAGGCTGACGCAGGCCCAGCGTTGGGCTAGGAGAGGCTGACATAGTCCAGATTGGGTATACGCTAGGGTTGTAGAGCAGTTTTGTGCTGAGGAACTACCGGAAGGATTTTCCAGGGTTTCAGCGAAAGGATTTCTCTCAAACTGTGAGGTGTAGCTGCTAAGGAAATTCTCTGTTGGGTAGGCCAGTTTCGGCACCCAGATTGTACTCTAATATTGCTTAATAAGAAAACCCTCACATAGTTGCACCGGTTTTCCCGCATTGGGTTTTTTCTGGGGACATTGGTCCAAAAATAATGGTGTCATGTGGTGTGTTTGTTCTTGTTTATTTTAGTTGCTAATCTGTAATATGTTGAGCATGCGCTGGTGTTTATTATCAGTATTTACTTTGTAAATAACTTGTTAAAGAAAAGTAACAAGTAGGAAGGAATAAATCAGAAAAAGTGCATGAAGGGTTTTTGAACTAAGTAAACTTAGAAACTTCAACAGATTTGTCCAATCCCTACTAATGCTATGCAATTAATGGTAATGCTAAATTCTTAGAGTAAAAGTGACATTCATGTTCAGTGTTTTACTTAAATTTTTAGCATTACCATTAATTAACTCAGGATGTTTGAGAGTGGTTTCGACCTCATCCGATTTCATATGGAGAAAGTAGAATTTTAGATCCCACTCAAAATCCAATAAACTTAATAGTTTTCAGGATTTCAACATTGGGGGGATTGCAATGTTTCTCTTGGAGTTTGTCATGTATGAGGGTATGGAACTAACATTTAACAAAGAGGACCAATCCCTCTATGTTCCTCGATGTTTGTGGCATTGACTATTGAACTCCTTTGTCACAACCGTAGTAAAAGTGTACTAATCACTCAAACAAAATCTCAATTTGACATGTTGAGGTTTTTCTATCTTAGTTTAATGCATAGAGGGTGATATTGATGATGAGTATCCCAATATAGGTAATGATTTTGATGATATGTAGTACCAGAGATTTGTTGTAGCATGATTTTTTTGGGTTCTACAGGCCATTTAGGGCCTCTTTGTTGATGTAATTTTGGTTTAGAGATGGATTGAACTCGATGCTTTTTTGGTTATATGCATTAATTGTATGATTCAATTTGTATCATCATCATGTAAATGTTTTATATATTTCATATGTTATGTGCAATTCACTAATTTGATATAATTTTTAATATTTAATATATAAAATGCCCTTTGTGTCATGTTTCGAGGGGTCACCATGTCATGTGTTGGATGTATTTTTGTGTCCTCCATGCCCCGTGAGGTTGATTTCATTGGCACTTTGCACTTTAGAGGAAGATGACATTGTATTAGAGTTGTTTCATTGTATCTTTGCTGGAAACCTAGATGTGATGATTTTAATGACTCTTTGATCTCTATATCTACATTTGAAAAATAGATTCTTAGTGAATGAGGTGGACATTTCATGGCTAAAGGTGTTAGTTTTTGTAGCATCAGAGGTGTTCTAGTCTCGAAACTTTGTGGAGAGGCTATAATACAAGAGTTCTCCAAAACCCGGAATTCATTTATGTAAATTCCACATAGAGATAGCTCAATCAAATTAATTGACCATAATTAAAAATTTCCTAAGTCTAACTTAGGTAAAATGGTTAATTAATAGCAATTAATTGAGAAAGGTGTGAATTATGTAGAAACTCACATAGATCGACTTGGAGATGATCTTAGCCATTGATTAATTTTTAATCATGGTCGTTGGAGTCCTAACTAGAGATTACAAGAGGAGGTCGATGGGTAGATGGAGAATACACTTATGCAGATGCTCAGTTGCCTAGGCAGTTTGAATTCCCAGTTGCAGGAGTGATTCAGCAGTGGAGATCGAGCTAGTGGGTGAGTAGTAGGTGGCAGAACTTAGAAGAGATTTACAGTATTTGGAGGAAGGATTTCAAGTTCTAGAGGGTCAGAAAGAGGAGACCGAAATTTATCCCCAGGAGGCTGCACAAAGCCTCAAGATAAGCAGTTCGATTTCGCTGAAGGGAAGGAAGTTTTCACTTCCAGAGTCTGGGAAGATTTTCCATAGTGTCAGAGAGATTTTCCCAGTGTGCAACAAGTACGACGGCTTGATTGGCAACAATTTTGGGCTGAGCATAAGACGGTCTGTGTAGAAGTGACACAGGGCCTGCATAGAGGGTTTGGGCGACTAGCTTCTTAGAGGCAGTCAAGTGCTGAGATTGCTTGGAGTGAGGGTAAAATCCCTTAGTATATTTTTGCTAGTATTTATCTTGGATAGAATCACCAGATTGGTGACATTTTATTGTATGCAGAATTTCTGTTGCAAATAATAAATTACAAACCCTCAGTGGCTGCACCGGTTTCCCACATTGGGTTTTTCTTGGGACTTTTATCCAAAAACAACAATGTCATAATTTGTTTGTGTGCTAGTATTTCTCAATTCATGTTTTTGCTTCCATAGTATTTTATTTGGTGAAGAAATTGCATTGTGAATATTTTGTTATTTTGCCATAAACAAAATAAATTGCATAATTAATTTTTCAGTTAGAAGAAATATTTCTAGTTGTTGCATTTCAAGGAATTTTCACATGGTATCCGAAAGAATTTGAAGGGCATGATGCTCAGAGGCCGAAGAGAGAGAATTTCGCTATTCGGAGGGAGAAACATGTTGAAATTTTCAGGGGCTATGCAGTGCCTACCCAGGCAGTGCAAATTGCTAGAAAGGGTTCGATTTTTTAGTTGCAAGTGGCATAAAAATTCGACTTGTCCAAAAAAACAATTCCAGCAGGGAAAGGGAGAAACAACAACTCATATTTTCATAGAGCAGGTTTCTTGTCTAGGCACAAAGGGTTTTGCAGCAGTTGCAGTAGCATAATTAGTGCCAGAAGGAAGAGGAACTACGCACACAGAGGGAGATTTCTCTTAAAGGGTTTCTAGTTCAAAAATCCAAATTTCCAGTTGCAGCCGGTAGTAGTTGCAAGCGAATTTTCTCACTCTAGAAGGGAGTGCGAATAGTAGAGTTAGCAACCGAGCAAGAGAAAGAGGGAGATTTACACCCCAGGTCGAGTTTTTGCAGAGATGGCCACAGTCGGCCTTAGAGATTAGGATAGGTTGGAAGGAGCGTCCAACTATATCACTTGGGAGGCCAAGATGTTATTCCTGTTGGATGAGCTGGGCTGAAAATCTATAATATCCCCAATTTTGTGAGCATGGGAATTTTGCCCATTTTTGGTAAATATTAATTAAAATGGGCAACTAGTATTTTGGAGAAAGGTGACAAGTACTGTTTTATTGCAGATTGGCAACAAATTATTATTTTATTAAAATGGTTGAAAAAGTAACTAAGTGGAAAATGGCCCCCATCAATAAAATAATATTAAAAGGAGTCTAGAAGGATGGAGAGAAAATATAAAAGGAGGGACTCATTTTATGGATCATCTTTTGACTATTTCACTTAGCACTTCATATTCCCTTGGAGCTATTTAGTGCAAGGGTAGAGTGTTGTTTAGCACAGGAATCGCAGGCAGGATTCCACCCCATCTTCGGAGGACTTCGAGTGCCTCTCTAGTTGAGAATTCAGAGAGTCTGTTGCTGGGCTTTCATAGAACTTCATTGAGAACTGTATTTCCAGCTCTACGCATTTTCTGGGCATAGAGGAATTCAACTTATTCATTGTGGTCCAACATACAACAAGTTGGACATACAAGAAGTTGGAGTCTAGGTTATTTGCAAGAGTATTTTCCTAGTTGGAGTCGGGAATTTTGTGGTGATTTTGCAGGGACAGAGAGCAACAAATCTGTGGGACAAAATTCTCTTCATTTGGAAGTACGTAGGGGTTTCTAGATTAGCCTGCACAAGGGAAGAAGATAAAAGAATTGTGGAGAGATAAGGGTTGGAGATTAGAGGTAAACCTTAAGGAAAGATTTAGCCAGTGGTCGATTTGGGCATAATTCCATAATATCAAACCGTGGGGCGTTTTTTGGCTAGATGTGGTGATTTGCATTTGTTGGGGATCGCCGGTGGTCGGCGGATTCAAGCCAAACCCTTTATGGGATTTTGTGGGTTTGGTGAAAGGAGTTCGGGGTTAATTTCGTAGAATTTTCTGGGCAATATTTCTGGTAGAAATCATTTTTCTAGTGAGTAGCCAGCAACATAAATTATTGGAGAAGGTCGCAGTTCACTCTGGGACCATTTCCACCACTTGGGTCCATGAGAATTTTCTGGGTTATTCTGGGTTCCTTTTGAGGACGATCCAGTTAATTTCCTAGAATATTTTTGAGCAGTTTAGATGACTGAAACACTAATTCCATTCCATCCAGCAGTAGCAAAATTTACTGGGCAAGTGTAAAGACTTGGGGAGAGCAGTTTCCAGCACTTGGGCAACTCCATTTTCACTTGGGACTTGACTAGCTTGTTGTAGCAAGCCCAAGACCCTCTTCTTCATTTATATGTACCTTGTTTTCTCAGTTAATAAAATGGCTCAACTCTTGGTACAATTTCCGGTGCAATTTGTCATTATGCTAGTGTGTTATTTTTATGATTACATGTTTATGCTTTATTTGTTGTTATCACTTAATATTTCTCACTAGGAATATTACAAAATCTATGCAAAAAACGTTGTGGCAGAACCTATCGATGCGGATCAGAAGAAAGAATTCAAGAAGGAGATGGCCAAGGCGAAGTGAATGATCCTGGATGGAGTCCGGTGTGAAAATTCGGAATCTCTGAATCACTACTGCAACAACTGATTATATTTCTCCTACTGAATCAAGTTATTTACAGTATTATATGGTAAACATCAAAATAAATACAACTGCAACCTTCACAACTTAAATAATATGCAGAAACAAGAACTGAGCAAGAAAGAAATAGCGCACACAAGTGACTGTTGTTTTTGGAGAAATGTCCCCAGAAAAACCCAATGTAGGAAAACCGGTGAAGTAGCTGAGGGTTTGTATTATTATGCAGTAATTTTTGAGTACAATTCTTCAAATGCCAAACTGGCAATCCTATATAGAGATCTAACTAGACAAAATGATAGTGAGATGATCTCATCCTGTCACTTGGAAATCTGACACTGATCTATGCTGGAGATGAGCCTTTGCGCTGTCTCTGCACAATACTGTGTCACACCCACGCAATTACTGCGTCACTGCTACTGGGACTGCGCTACACCTCCTCTCGATCCTCTGCTCGCTGAAAACTTCGGCTCTCTGGCCTCCTGGTCTCACACCCCGACTTCGACACTAGATCCCGATTGTTCCTCAGTAGAAATACAGACTCCCTCTAAAGCTCTGCGTTGCCACAACGTAGCTCTATGTTGCCTTTGTGTGGCCCAGCACTGCCTCTTCGAACTACTCTCTGTTCGCTCTACCTTGCACTCTTCGGATCAGGAAAACTTCCTCTGGAAAATTGTCCCTGCCCCTCACTGCAAGAAATCACCTTCTCCGGCAACTACTGCACTACTCTCTTGAAAAAATCGATCCTGATCTCTTACTCGATGTGTTTTCCAAATGCCCATCAAGCCTCTTCTTATAATCCTCTCGTTGATCAATCAACGACCCAGATTAGATTCTAATCAATGGCTCAAATCATTTTGGCTTGATCCTCGCCTTCTTCTAGAAGTTTCACCCCTAGTTTAATTAATACCCTTTAATTATTTTAATTTCCTAAGTTTAGACTTAGGCATCCATTAAAAATAATTCATTATTTTAATAAAACTGTCTCCGATTGGAATTTCCCAAAACGATTTCTGGGTATTCTGGAATACATGTGTCGTAGCCTCCCTGCAAATTTTGAAGCTTAGAGCACATTTGATGTTACCAGAAATCAACATCCAGGACCATATAGTCTTGCATATATCTGGCAAGAACACTTCCAAGAAGATGTGGGATGCTTTCGAAGGGTTTTTTCAGAATCCTTTCGAGCAATGGAAGATGTTATTGAAGGAAAAACTAAGAAACATTAGGATATAGAAGGGTGAAGGCATAGATTTGTTTCTCACCAGAATTTAGGATATCAGGGATCAACTTGCAACCATGGGGGAAGCACATCAACCTATAGAGCTTGTGCGTTTGGCCCTAAACAGTGTTTCAAAGGAATGGGAGGTTTTCGTCTAAGGCATTTTGGGACGAGATACATTACCAGGGTGGGACCGGGTATGGTCAGACCTACAACAGGAGGAGATGAGGCGAGCTCTAGTAAAGAGCTCCATCAATGGTAGCAGCAACGACAACAAGGGATTGAAAGGGGTGAATGAGGAAGATAATGTGGCCCTTTTATCAAAGGGGAAAGCAAAAGGTCCCATCTAGGGACAAGGCTTGTAGTGATAAAAGAAGAAGAAGAAGGATTTGTCAAAGATCAAGTGCTTCAGGTGTGGCGAGTTTGGCCACTATAGTACTCAGTGTCCTCTGAGGAAGAAGGACAAGAAGGAGAAGCAGGATCAGGCAACAATGTCCACGGAGATAGACAAACATTCCTCTAGGCTATATGAAGACTTTGCCATCTTTGCAGCTATACATGCAAGAGTGAGGTGAGGTGATGTGGAACTTTAGTCCTAGAGTTGCACAAAGGTTTGGGTAGGGTCCATTGAGGTAAGCATCAGATGGTGTTTCCTCATGTATCAATACCTTGCTACAGGGGCCCACAGTATTCAATAGTAGGAGGATTAGTGTCAGTTGATGCAGTTAGTTCCAGAGCGATAGTTGTAGACTAGAGGCAGTCAGATGCTGAGGAGTGCAGAGCAGTGTTGATAACAGTGCAAAAGGCACATTGCAGAATCAACAACAGCGCAAATTTACTGTGAAAATTTGGAAACCTCGAATCCTACCGCACCAACTGATTTAGTTTCTTCTATTTGTTAAATACCTGAACAGATTATTTATTGCATCCTATGGTAAATATTGAAATTAATACACTGCAACCTTCACAAATACAATACTATGGAAGAAAAATAATGCTAGAAGAGATGCACACATACACAAATACACAATTATTTTTGGACCAATGTCCCATAAAAAACCCAACTTGGGAAAACTGGTGTAGTAGCTGAGGATTTTATTATTATGCAGTAGTAAATCTGAGTACACATCTGTGGATGCTCAAATCTAGCAATCCATATAGATAAATGACTGAAAAAACTCTAGTGAGAAAAATCTCACTCTCACCAATGATCCGACACTGACCTTGGCTCAAGATGAGCTGCTCTCTGCTTCCTATATGCAGTCCGTGCGCCAGCCTACGCAGTTCTACATCACACAACTCGGACCAATGTCTCTCTTGCTAACTAATCAACTGTTGTCTAGGAAATGGACTCTCCTGGCCTTCAGGCTCCCACTCCGGCTTCTGGCACTGAATCACTGCTTCTCCCCAGCAAAATACAACTTCCCCTCTGAAGCACTACGCTGCCTCTCTGTGGAACTCTCTGTCTCTCTGCTATGCACACACCGGACTAGAAAATCTTCCTCCTGGCCTTACTATCCTTGCCCCTCTCTCACTGCTTCAATCTTACTGAATCACTTCCGACAACACATAACTGCTACTTTGAAGATCAATTTCTCAGCAAAATCGAATCCTTGGTGTCTCAAGTGTGTTCTCCAACCCCCATCAAATTTCCTCTTATCATCTCTCGTTGAGACATCAACGACCAAGATTAAAACATAATCAATGGCTAAGATTAACTAGAACTTGATCCATGTCTTCTTCTAGAAGATTCTCACCATTACTTAATTAATACCCTTTAATTAATCAGTTTTCCTAAGTTTAGACTTAGGAACCATTAAAAAAAAGATTAATTATTTTAATTAAGTCGTCTCTAGGTGGCATTTCCAGAAACGATTTCTGGGTTTTGGAGAATACATTTATTCTAGTCTCTCCACCAAATTTCGTGGCTAGAACATGTCTGATGCTACAAAAACCGACACTCCCTCTTAGCAAGGAATGTGTTCTAGCGCTACAACCCACTGAAGCAACACGGTGTCTCTACACCGTCTTCTGTCATGCTACTGATGTCTGGCTACTGCTACCCATCAACTACTGCACAACTCTAATAACACTGCATCTATGCTGCTGCTTGCCTTGCTGAACTGCTACCAATGTTGCATCTGCACTACAACTCCCTCTTCATCTGCTGTTGCTGCAACTGCAACTGAAAAGCATCCAAAATACTGAATCAATTGTAATAAGTATGATGCATCTCGTCACCCGAGTCCTAATTGCTGCTAGACACTGTGTTGTCACTGATACTTCTACGTTGCTGCTGACTTTGCTCTGTGCCAACTGCACTACTGCCAAACCTGCACTGTGCTGCCCAGTATCTGACCGCTACTAGCTACTGCATCTGTCACTTTGGGCCTTGACTGCACCAACTACCACTGATCCATCTTGCTAATGTATGTTATGGCCTCTCGTAGCAAGGTATTGATTCATGAGGTGGACCTCCTCAAGAATCCTGCCCATCCGTAGCTCTTTGGGGCTACAAAACCAAATCACCCCACCTCAGTCTTGGAGGTATATCAATGATCATGGCAAAATTTTCCTCCAATCTAGAGGACAACTTGTCAATCTCTGCGGATGCAGCCTTCTAGTCCTGCTTCTCCTCCTTGTCCTTCTTTATGAGAGGACATTGAGTGTAGTAGTTGCCAAGCTCATCACATCTAAAGCATTTCACCTTGGAAACATCCTTCTTCCTCCTACGCTGCTCCTACTGCCCCTTTGATGTGAGGGCCACATTCTCCTCTTCCTTCTCTTGCTTCTTCCCACTGCTGTTGGTGCTGCCAGTGATGGTGGTCTTCACCAAATCTCGCCTCATCTCATCCTGTTGCAGATCATCCCACATATGATCCCAGTATGACAACTTTTCTCTGCCCATAATACTCTGGACGAAGACTTGCCATTCTTCAGAAACGTTGTTTAGAGAAAACCACACCAATTTTGTAGGCTAAGGCACTGATACTACTGCGAACAACTGGTCTTTGATTTCCTGACGCCTAGTGAGGAAGGGGTCTATGCACTCCCCTTTTTGCATCCTTGTGCACCTCAGCTTCTCCTCATGATACATCTTCCGCTGCTCGGAAGATCCCTCGTATAGTGTAACAAGTGCCTCCCACATCTGTCAGGCCCCAGTTATGTGAGACGCCACGTGATCTCGAACCCCATCGAGAATCAACCTCTTTGCTTTCGCCATCTCCTTCTTGTAAGCCTTCAACAGATATGCATCTGCGGTTACAACTACTACGCTATTGATGTAAGCTTTGAGATTGTATTCATCTAGAGGATAGGAAATTCTTGCCTTCCAGATCACATAGTTGGAGGCTCACTCCTATCGATCCTGATCTCTCAGCCCTTCTGATGTCATCTCTGCAATAATGTCGAATTCCTCCTCTTCTCCTCTGCGCAACTACTGACTGACTCTATGCACTCCCTGCTAGAGTGGGCAAATATGCTCACAGCTATTGTTGCTCTGCTAGGAAAAATCGAACTTCTGGGCTAGAAGCCCCCTGAGAAAAGAATTCCCTCATTGTGTGCTCTTCCTTCCTCCTGACGCTTGCACTAGCAAATTACTGCAAAATAATTGCGTACCAATTGAAGATTTGCTCTGCAAGGAAAATACCGCGTCTCCCTCTGCCTCTGGTAAGCTTTGATCTAGAAAATCTAATTTCTCTATCGACTCTCTCAGCGAAATAAATTTTCCTCAAAAACTGACCCTCCTAGCCCAAGGATTGAGCTGCTTCTTGAGGGTGTCAAACAACTGCCTCTGCAGAGATTCGAAATTCCTCCTTCCTTCTGCTATTGAGCTCTCCTTCTTACGATTTGTGCTTTGATACCATGTGAAAATTCGGAAACCCCGAATCCTATTGCAACAACTGATTTAGTTTCTTCTATTTGTTAAATACTTGAACAAGTTATTTACTGCATCCTACGGTAAATATTGAAACTATTACACTGCAGCCATCACAAATAAAATACCGTGGAAGAAAATAATGCTGGAAGAATAGATGCAAACGCACACAAATACACAATTATTTTTGGGCCAATGTCCCCGAAAAAACCCAGCTTGGGAAAATCGATGCAACAATTGAGGGTTTTATTATTATGCAATAGTAAATCTGAGTACAAATCTATGGATGCTCAAATATAGCAATCCATACAAAGAAATGACTGACAGAAGTCTAGTGAGAAAAATCTCACTCTCACCAGTTATCTGACACAGACCTTGGCTCAAGATGAGCTGCTCTCTGCTGCCTCTTTGCAGTCCCTGTGTTAGCCTACGTAGTTCTGCGTCACACAACTTGGACCAATGACTCTCTCGCTAACTGATCAGCTGTTGTTTAGGAAATGGACTCTCCTAGCCTTTGGGCTCCCACTCCAGTTTTTGGCACTGAATCATTGCTTCTCCCCAACAAAATACGTCTTCCCCTCGGAAGCACTACGCTGCCTCTCTGCTCTGCGCTACCTCTCTGTGGAACTCTCTGCCTCTATGCTATGCACTCACTAGACTGGAAAATATTCCTCTCGACCTTACTATTCCTGCCCCTCTCTCACTGCTTCGATCTTACTGAATCACTTCCAGCAACACTCAACTGCTACTTTGAAGATCAATTTCTCAGTAAAATTGAATTCCTTGGTGTCACAAGTGTGTTCTCCAATCCCCATCGAATTTCTTCTTATAATCTCTCATTGAGACTTCAACAACCAAGATTAAAACACAATCTATGGCTAAGATTAACTCGAACTCGATCCATGTCTTCTTCTAGAAGATTCTCACCATGACTTAATTAATACCCTTTAATTAATCAGTTTTCCTAAGATTAGACTTAGGAACCATTAAAAAAAAAGATTAATTATTTTAATTAAGTTGTTTCTTGGTGGAATTTCCAAAAATGATTTCTGGGTTTTGGAGAATACATGTTTTCTAGCTTCTCCACCAAATTTCGTGGCTAGAACACCTCTGATGTTACAAAAACTAACATTTCCTAGTGGACAGTGCAAAGGCTAGTAGTAATCAAAGCTTAAGAGATAGTTGTAGCACAGACACAGTTGATTCAGTATTTTGGATGCTTCTCAATTGCTATAATTGTAGTAGAAACAACAACAATTGACAGGGAGTTGGGTTGTAGTGCAGATGCAGAGTTGATAGCAGTACAAATTGTACTGTGCAGTGTCAACAACAGCATAATAGTTGGTGGGCAGTGACAGGGTGTCACAGTGGCCAATCATCAACAATGTGTATGGAGGATGTTACAAAGATAGGGTGTTGTGGCAGATTGTGCAACTCTAATGAGAGAACAACTTCCTCGCTAAGAGGGAGTGTTAGTTTTTGTAGCATAGGTGTTCTAGTCTTGAAACTAATTGAAGAGGCTAAAACACATGAGTTCTCCAAAACGCAGAAATCGTTCCTGGAAATTCCACCTAGAGATAGCTCAATTAAATTAATTGACCATAATTAAAAATTTCCTTAGGAAAAATGGTTAATTAATAGTAACTAATTGGGAAAGGTGTGAATTATCTAGAGACTCACACAGATTGACTTTGAGATGATCTCAGCCATTCATTAAGTTTTAATCTTGTTCGTTGGAGTCCCAACTGGAGATTATAAGAGGAGGTCGATGGGTAGATGGAGAACACACCAGTGTAGATGCTTAATTGCCCAGACAATTTGAATTCTTAGTTGTAGGAGTGATTCAACAGTGGAGATTGAGCCAGTAGGTTAGTAGCAGGTGGTAGAAGAGGTTAGCAGTATCTGAAGGAAGGATTTCCAGCTCCGGAGGGTTAGAAAGAGGAGGCCAAAATTTATCTTCAGGAGGCTGCATAGAGCCTCAAGATAAGGCTGTTCGATTTGGCTAAAGGGAAGGTCGTTTTCAGTTCCAGAGGTCGGGAAGATTTTCCAGAGTGTTGGAGAGACATTTTCCTAGTTTGCAGCAGGCAAGACAACTTGATTGGCAGTAGTTCCGGGCTGAGTGTGAGAGGGTCTTTGCAGAAGTGTTGCAAGGCCTGGGCAAAGGGTTTGGACGACTAGATTTTCAGAGGAAGTCAGGTGTTGGGATTGCTTGGAGTGAGGGTAAAATCCCTCAATATATTTTTGCCAATATTTCTCTTGGATATAATTGCCAGATTGACGACATTTTATTATACTCAAAATTTCTGTTGCAAATAATAAAGTACAAACCCTCAATTGCTGCACTGGTTTTCCAACATTGGGTTTTTCCAGGGACTTTTGTCCAAAAGAAATTGTGTCATAATTTTTGTGTGTGTGCTAGTATTTGTCAGTTCCTGTGTTTTCTTCTGTAGCATTTTATTTGGTGAAGAAATTGTAGTGAATATTTCATTATTTTGCTGTAAACAAAATAAACTGCATAATTAATTTTTCAGTTAGAAGACATATTTCCAGTTGCTGCATTTCAAGGAATTTTCACAAATGGAACATTCATTATGAGAGATGTAAGGGGTTGTGAGCTTGGGGTATTGTCTGACCCAAAGGTCTTTTCTCATGTCCTTTAGGTAGACTTGTGGTTGTACATTATTGTTGTATCAAGGGTTTTCCAGAAGCACTATTTTCCAAAAGGAACTTTGGTTACAACTACACATAACAAGTTAGTTTAAAATATTTCTTGTACTCAACCCATTACATTCATATCTCATGTGAATAAATCAATAAAAAATTGTAATGATACTAATTATTTCAAATTTAAACATCTAGTATTGGTGAGTTTAGTTGATTTCTTCTTGTCATAACTCTTTATTGCCTACAAGTTGCTATATGATTTTGTTTCTAATTATCTTCATATTTTGAGATTTCACAAATGCAGGTTAGGGGTGATATTGCAAGGTCAGTGTTATACATGGCATTACGTTATGGCTTTAACCAACCTCTAGGAAGCCATAATCTCCATGTCTCAGACTCACCAAGTATGGGTAAGCTTTTTGTGCTTGTGAAACTTCTTAGCAAGAAAAATATGTAAATCTTTTGTTAGTGATTAATATTTAGTCTTTTACATTTTAATGCTAAATATATTGGGGATTGAGATAGTGCATGTTTTGGTATTGTATATGATAAATTTCTAAACAACAATAGTTGAAAGAAAGAGCACACACCATAAAGTTGTTGCCACTGACTTGTCTCATTCCTTTGCAATGTCACATATATTCATTGTAGAAAATTGTGACAAAATTGGAGTTTGAAGGAAAAATTAGATCTTCAATTTTTCGTGAACCTAACCTAAACTAAACATATCAAAATGACTTTTCTCACATGAAAAACACTAAAAGTGACATAGTTTTAAAATAATTGTTAAAAAGAGCTATGTTGCCAGGAAACGTGGGTTCGGGGACGGGTACAGGGACACAGAGGAGGATGGGTACGTCATTTTTCGAAACAGGGTGCGTGGGTTTGTTAGGGGTATATATATATATATTATATAATATTATATTTTATAAGTTATAATATATATGAATTTGTATATTTTTCAACTTTAAACAAGAAAACTAAAATATTTATGATTTAAACTTTAAATATTTAAACATGCAATCATTGAACATTCAACATTCACAATGAAATTTCAAAATTTCTAGTATGATATCAAGTGCAAATTGGAGTTTACATACTACATTCAAAATTTTCCTTAAGGAATTTCCAAACAAGAACTAGGAAATTTTAAAATACTAAAATAAAAAAAAACTAATAGTGAACAATGGCTTCCTCAAGCCATGTCATCAGCGTCACTCAGATCTTTAGTTAGCATGCTCTCCAGGTAGGAATCACTCTCATCTTGAGGCTCTTGCTCATCCATAGCAACTGGAGGTAGGGCCATTTGGTTGTATCTCCTCGTCCACACACATAGCATTATCTATGTATTGGTCCCATCTCTTGAAAGGACCCTCCTTGTACCCAGGTTCTTTTTGAGATATGAGACGAAGTGTGCTATGAATGTACACTAAGTTCTCTGATTTCTTTGAGCCCAACCTATTTCTCTTTACTGAATGGATAAAGGCATAAGTACTTCAATTTCTCTCGCAAGATGAAGAACTAGTTACCTAGAATATTTGGGGAAGCCCATTAAATTAATTAAAAATTTAAAAATAAAAACTAAAATGAACCCCAAAGAAGCCAATTTTGGGGTTCCAGGTACCCATCATTAGGGTTCTCCATACCTGTCAAGACAAAAGAACTCGATTTTTTTTAATGGAGAACCCTGTTTTTCATAGAAGAACCCTGTTCTTACGGGTTCTTCTTAGAAGCACTCATACCCGAATTTGGTACTTGGGGATGGGAACTTGGGACGGGTTCGAGAACCCCACCCCCAGGTTCGCGAACCCGTGCAACATAGAAAAAGAAATAACATATTTTTAGTGCTTATAGGACCTTACCCTATATGCTCAATTCATGCAAATTGTTTGCATGCCTCACTGTGTTAAGGTTGCATGCATGGGATCTACTCAACTAATTTCCTACATCTTATCTTTAGCATAAAGATGTTACAAATGTTGATGACACATTGCTAGCACGAAAACCAATATACAAAATGGGTTTCAATTCTTAATGCACCCCTTTAATGGCCATCTCATTTTCTTTCACAAAAGGCATCTTCCAAAACCTTTAAATTACTTTCTCACCCAGGTCATGGGAAAGGTAAGGTTCTCACTTGTGTAAATGCTTGGGATACTTATTTAATGTATTTGCCTATGGGAAGGAACCAACAATAGTGGATTCAAATAAAATAGTGAAGGAAAACGTTGTAGAGATAGATCCATATGCAGATGTTTATAGGAGTTATATCCCCACATTTGATGGTATTATAGGAAGTGAGACCACAACATTCAGCCTTAGGGTCTTAATGCCACAAATAAAATATATTCTAGCCGATTTTGACATGAATGATCATATGTATCCTCTCCACAATACTATTGTGTAAAGTATTCATAAATTATAACAATATGGGAGTGAATGTTGCATAATAGGCTAATAGATTCATTATGAAAGAGGTAATGAATGCACCATTTAGACATGATAGACTCAACTCCCTAAAGGTACAGGAGTGTGTCTAAATCTCTTAAGTAATTACTTTTTTACATAACTTAAGTCCAATTTACATTTTATATTTTTTCCTTAGAATATAGACCCTTGGGAATGTTGTGGGCATTTCCTCTCATTCTTAGAATGCTACCTAGTGTAAGGAGAGTGGTGTAGACTTAGTGGGTCTAACTCGACAGGAACATCGAGTGATGCCTCTTATCCTTCATTTTGCATGATGCCTAGACTAGTGGAGGTTCTCACTACATTTGTAAATTTTTTAGCACAAATGTAGGTTCTATAGTGTTGGAAATTGGGAGGCTTTATAATTTAATTTAGATTTCCTTATCCATAGTAATGGCTTGTGAATTTAATTGGTTTCTTATTAGGTTTTTATTCTAATTCTTTCATCAAACAATTACCATAACATGAACATGAAGATCACAGAAACAAAAGAACACAAGATATAGGATCCAAGCTAGGGTAAGACCCCTCTAAGGGGAAAACCTAGAAAAATTCTCTTCTTATAGAATCAGATCAAAATTGAGACATCCATGATCCATGACCATAGAAAACTTCCACGTCTAGATGCCAAGCCAAACCTTCCTTCTTTCCAACATATCCAAAAGCAAGAGATCAACAACAAGATATTGTTGAAAATTGGCAAGGGATGCATTTCCTTGCATAAAATCTCATTTCTAACAATTCTAGAGTGACTTTCCTAAAATAGAAAGTCATGTCTATCATTCCAAGCATGAATTTCCAAAAATAGTAAATCATCTTGCTTCAATTGGTAATCAAGTATAGATGATGGAAAATCACTTATGCTTAATCAAACTTATTTTTTCAATTTTTACTTAATCATCAAATTTCAAACTTATCATTAATATTATTATTATTACTACTATTATCCTTTATGATACTATTATATTATTATTAAAAGGAAATTTGTATCTCTCAATCATGGCACTCAATCATGTCATATGTAACTCTCCTCAATTAATGCATACATTACTCTTTCTCTCTCTCTCTCTTAATGGATATGTTAAACTCTTTCTTACGCACTCATTAAAAGCATGGTATATTCCTCTTACGCACTCTTTAATGCATATGTTACATTCTCTCCTTTATGGCATAAGTTACAAAGGCATGTGTACCTCGGACCTCCTTAATGCCATGAGTTACAAAGGCATGTGCACCTAGCTAATTGGAATATGTAGCTCCTCCACAAGGCATGTGTATTACTCCTTTATGACTAGAATTTGTTACTCCTCCTATATATGTATCTCATATCATCTCATCTCCTCACTACTTGTGCATTGTGAAAGAAGGATTTGAACTTGAGAGAGAGAGTTGGAGAGATTTGAAGAAGATTGTGAGAGAGAGAGACTTGGAGAGTAAGAGCAAAACTTGAAGGTTGATTCAATGTTTGCATCAATCTCTGCTACTAGTGATCTTCATGCTACAACTTGTTCAGATCTGGGTGAACTTATTCATTCTCTTGATCTCTCATTGCACTTTGTATTTCTGTTGAATAATTGATATCTAATAGAAGAAGAATTTGGTTGGGTTTTCCCCTTGTGGGTTTTTTCCCTGGTCATTTGGACCTAAATTCTCTGTCTTATCTTGTCCTTGGCTGTCTTCAATTGTGCATATGATTTATGTTCAATCTACAATTGTTTAACTAAGTATTGCAACGAAAAGAAGTTTTGGAATAAGTAATTGTTGCAGCATAGAGCATTAGAATTTCAACATGGTTTCAGAGCTTTGGTGAAGACAAGTCCAAGAAGTCAAGAGCTTCTCCCTTCTCATTTTCTGCACAATATCACTTGCTGCCCCAACTCATTTTTTGTTGAAATTTCTCTTATTATCTCTTCTATTTGCAACTCATTTTCTGCTGGAAAATCACTTGTCCCTTTTATTTGCAACTCACTTTCTGCTGAAATATCTATTGTTGTCCCTTCTAGTTGCAACTCATTTTCCGTTGAAATATTACTTGTTGTTTTTCCCTTAGGTATGTTCTATGCTAGAGCAATTTATTTTCCACATTAGCAATCACATCAACATAAAGTAAACTGCAAATAGAACATAAATATAAATCGCAGAAGACAAGCTAAGACAAGAGGACACAAGATGTGGCACTAACCAGGGACAAACCCCACAATGTGGGTGTTATCACAAAACCCAACCCTGATAGGCTGTTGATCAGGTAGACCTTGTGTAACTCTTTCAGACCTACTTTTGGTTGAGACTTAGCTTCCTCAACTTGAGAGGGCTCTCTCACAAAATTAAAGATTTTGATAATGAATAAGATGACTAACTCTATTAAACAAATGAAGAAGTGTAAGTAGTTGAAACACAATCAATAAACATCCATTGGGCTTATGGAGTTAAAAAAGCTTAGTATGACAACAGTATCAACTGAACATGGAAGTCAGGGCATCAAAAGTTAAATATATTAGTTAACACATAGAGATAAGTAGGAAACACAGTCTATGAATGTATGAAGGAAGTTAGAGCATTTCAATGAGTTTTAAGTATCATACATTCATACTACTGCAAATAAGGAAATAAGGACAAACATAAAACAAACACCATTGAACTATTTCTGAATCCTGAGAAGTAAAGCCAAAGTCTGTATTCATAAAAACATAATCTTCTACAATGACACAATATGAGTGTTTCTCTGAAAATTTCCAACCTTTTTGTACATTAGAACTTCTCCTATATATAGAGTTCTTTACATAACTTAGATTCCTTCCTCTAGGATGAGGAGAATTCGAATTCTACCTTTTTTGACACCTATTGACATTCAAAACTAACTATTAAATGTAACTGACTGTTAACTGGCAATTCTAGAGACCTAAAACAATTAGGAGTGTAACTCCTCATTATGATTAAAACAACCTTATCTAGGAATTAAACAATCCTTTTGACACCTATAACTCCATGAATTCGAATTTGATGGTTCTCATAACCCTCTAGTTGGCCCTTGATGACTCATCCTTTTACTGTTCCTGGAAACTAGGAGGCCGTTCCTTGCTCTGTTCTGGCTAAAAAATAGGTGTCGAGATAGAGCTCATATCTTCTCATAAAAAATATATTTGGAAACATTGAAGGAGGTTTTTGTAGACCAATCCGTGCTGAACAAAAATCTCTCCTGGTTTTTTGAAATACCTTTCCTACTGCTCAGAATATGTCTTTGAAAAACAGGTGTAAAACAGGAGAAAGATGCTTGTGAAAAACTGCACCTACGACAGTTTCGTAGCGCAAGTTTGATCATTCATTTCTACCAGATCATAATGGATTTGAAGAAAGTGGAAGAGTTTTTGTATTTCATTATCTTAGGAATGAAAACCTCTTTCACTTTTCAGAGATGAGTTTTCCATTGCTTGGTAATCCCCTTGGAAGTTGACTGCTGTTTTCATAACATAAAACTTGGGAGTTCATAGATGTCTTTCCTTTCCTTGTTTTGCTTTTGCTGGATGTTTACACTTTGTAAACGATCCTTTTTACAGACTCCTCTTCAAAAAGATTTCCCTTTGTCTCTCAAAATCGGTCCACCAAATCATAATATGCAACTACAGCAGTTTCGTAGCGCGCTACGAAATTGCTGTGCATTAGGCATCACCTACAGCAGTTTCATAGCGCACTACGAAACTGCTGTGTAATTTTAAAAACACAAGTTGAGGCCAAAATTTAACTCTCTTGATCTTTCTTTTGCTTGAAATGGCTTTTCCATCTGCCATGAAGTTGTTCAAAACTGAAAACATAGACACCATTCTTTTAAGGTAGACTTCAAAAGGTAATCTATCAAAATTTAGGACTTAGCCTTACTTGCTGTGTGATTTCTTTTAGCTAAGGATGTCCTTCATGTTGGCTTAGTTGTGTCTTCAGATCTTTGATTTGCCTCTTGAACTCTTCAAAACTACATTCCGCTTGTTGAGAGACGACTGTCTTACCTCTGTCGTTTGTATGCAGCTGTGATGATGTTTCTGATGCAATCATAGGTCTTTCATAAGATTTTGTTACCTCCCCTGTTTCACTTGCTTCTGGCAGTGCCTCTTGAATCTCTTTTGAATGCCTTGTCACAAGTCTTCTCAGCTTAAAAACAAATTTAGAAACCTTTTTCTCTAGCTAGCTGGCTCTTGGTTACTCTTTTTGATCTGAACCTTCTTCTTCTGTGACTGCAGATATGACCTCAGGAGAAATTGGTATTTTTAGCACTCCAACTTTTGAATTCAAACCAATGAAATTGAAAACAAAACCTTTGAAACAACCTTGACACATGACACCTTTGAATCAATATGGGATTAATGATAGGTAAAGCAAGATTGTTGACCTTATTTGCTAATGGGAACAAGACTCCGCTCTATGTTCTAGATTCCTTAAACAAAACAATAAAAATGACTTTGACCAGGACTAATCATAAAACTTTGGAACCAAACTGGTTGTCCAAAATTTTTTGAAAAATTTTCAGTGATAACAGTGGGGAAACCCTTGATCAATTCTTCTTTTATGTTCTTCAAAGTTCAGCAGAGAAAGTGAGAGAGATAGTACATTTATAATAGAAGTCAATCACTTTGACTTCTGATATTTATTGGAATCGGATGATCTTTAGATCAATCCTACACCTCTCAATGAGAGGGATCCAATAAAAATATCAACTGCCATAAATAATATCACCCACAGAGTTTGGCCCTAGTTGCCAATTTTAACATTCCCTCTCAACTAGGGAGAACTCCATCTATTGATCCATATGTCCAACTGTACTATCTCTACCATCAGTGCCTTGCACTGCTATGCTCAGCTCTGCTGGCTCTGCTCTGTTCTGCTCAACTCTGCTGGCTTTGCTCTGCTTTGCTCAACTTAACTTTGTTGAACCATGAAGAAGAAGAATTGATCGAGAATGTGTCATACCATTCTCCACTGACTCGAAGTCAGTCTCAGAGTGTGTACCACTGGTCCCAGACCAGTCCTCAATCGACCTGAAGTCAGTGTCATAGTAGGTACAACTCCTACCACTGGTCCCAGACCAGTACTCTACTGACTCGAAGTTAGTCTCAGAGTATGTACCACTGGTCCCAGACTAATCCTCAACCGACCCGAAGTCAGTGTCATAGTGGGTACAACTCCTACCACTGGTCCTAGATCAGTACTCTACTGACTCGAAGTCAGTTTCAGAGTATGTACCACTGGTCCCAGACCAGTTCTCAACCGACCCGAAGTCAGTGTCATAGTGGGTACAACTCTTACCACTGGTCCCAGACCAGTATCATTGATCCCAGATCAATGAAGGTCATCCTAGCATAGGGAGTACGGTTGATACAACGATGCTTCCATCGATACTACTATGGTCCCTATCCTCATTTCCTTGCTCATTGATCAGATGAGAGGTACTTCCCATGAGTCCCAGACTGCATGGGTAGGATGCCTCGACAGGAGAACTTAATCAATCCTGTTCTCACAGGAGAACTAATCATCTTGCTACACAATTGCCATGGAGAACACATCATCCAGGCCTCACAGGAGAACTAATCATCCTGCTACACAATCGTCATGGAGAACACATTATCCAGACCTCACAGGAGAACGAATCATCCTACTACACAATCGTCATGGAGAACACATCATCCAGACCTCACAAGAGAACTAATCATCCTACTACACAATCGTCATGGAGAACACATCATCCAGACCTCACAGGAGAATTAATCATCCTACTACACAATTGTCATGGATAACACATCATCTAGACCTCACAAGAGAATTAATCATCCTGCTGCATAGGAGAGCGAATCATCCTATCCCACAAGAAAGCGAATCATCTTGTCCCACAAGAGAGTGAATCATCTTGTTCACAGGAGAGTGAATCATCCTGTCCATAGGAGAGCTAATCATCTTGTCCCACAAGAGAGCGAATCATCTTGTTCCACAAGAGAGCGAATCATCTTGTCCACAGGTGAGCGAATCATCCTGTCCCAGTGCGCACCACCAGGGGAGGGTGAGTCACCCTGTGGTCATATGTTGCTCCAGTAAGAACTGCAAGCCCCCAGAGCTCCCAGAGCTCAATGTATGCAACATGCAGGACCCTTTTACAAGGGTTTGTCGACGACTCCAAGTTGTTCGGGAAAATCACAAATTTGATCTTTCCCCAGGGCTCTGACAAAGTGTAGCGACCTGTACATCATCTCAGTGCGATGGATCCTCCTTGCTCATCGACTTACCATATCCCAGATAAGGCAGTATTTGATGTCTATTTGCTGGAGCAATCATTGAATACGGGATTCCTCTATAATCGAATCCCACCTCTGGTTGTCACTGAGAATCACAGTGGTATTCATCATGTGTACTCATTGAAGAGTTTCCACAACCATGCAACTTCATATGAGGTCATACTCATATTTATGTATCCGGTCTCGACGATACTTATAACAATCAACTTCTGCTTCCTGCTCATCCATGATATCGAAGCAGAATCCTAATGAGTCTCAACTTCTCCTCTATGTACATCTTCCGCTACTCGAAAGAACCCTGGGACAATGTAGAGAGAGCATCCCACATCTGCTTGGTAGTATCTTTGCTAGCTATATGTGAGACAATATGATGCGGAATTCCGTCTAGGATCAACCTCTTCACCCATGCCATCTCCTTCTTGTACTCTTTCAGCTCATCTGCATCCGTGGGAACTGCTACCACTACATCAATATAGGCTTTTAGGCCATATTCATCTAGAAGGAAGGGCAACTTTGCCTTCCAGGTGACATAGTTGGAAGCTCCATCCAACCTGTCCTTATCACAAAGCCCAACAATGACGATCTCAACAATTTGTCGAAAACTTCCTCTTTCCTTCTGCTTAGCTGCTTCTTTGCTATCTGCACTCCCTCTTGGAGTGAGAAGATCTGCTCACAACGACTGTCGATCTGCAAGGAAAAATCGAACTTCTTGAGACTAGAAGTTCCCTGAGGAAATTTTTTCCCTCTATGTGTGCTTTTCTCTCTTCCACCCGACGTTGGTTCTACTCTAGCATACTGCTACAAAACATCTGTGTCCAGTTAGAGATCTTCTCAATGAAAAATCTGAGCTACTCCCTCTGTCTATGGAATCTGTTGATCTGGTAGGATCGAATTCTTTTGTCCCTCACTCAGAAAAATTGAACCTCCACAAGTAACTTAGCCTCCTGGCAAAATAACTTCGCTGCCAAAGGGGAATTTTGGCGTGCTACCCTCAATGAGCAACGAAATTCCTTCTCTTTTCGCCTTTGAACTTTCTGATTGATCAACTGCACTTTGATACCATGTGAAAATTCCAATACCGGAATCCTATTGCAGCGACTAGAAATTATTCTCCTAAGTGTTAATTTTATTTAACAATTTATTTGTTGTTTGCTACGACAAATATTGAATAAATCACACTGTTACCTACACAAATAAAACTGTGGATGGATAAATGTTGGAAGAAATGCTAGCACACACATAGAAATAACACAATTGTTTTTGGACAAAAGTCCCTAAAAACACCCAACTTGGGAAAAATCAGGGCAACAGCTGAGGGTTTTATTATTAAGCAGCAGTGAGAAATTCTGAGTACAATTAGATGCCAAAATCTAGCAATCCTACAAAGAAAAATACTGGCAAAAATCTAGTGAGTAATTTTCCTCACTCCACAGGTAATCTCTCAGCTCGACTTGCATTCAAAAATTCGGCCCTCTGACCCTCTGCGTAGCTCTGCACAGCGTGCTGGACGTCTAGCCTTGGATTGGTCTCTGTTGAAGTTGTTCTGCCTTTTGCTGACCGAAAAGACGCTAATTTCGCACTCTAGGACTCCTTCTCGGCCTCTGGAAATGAAAACTTCAATTCCTCTCAGCAATTCGACTTTGTGTGTAGAAGTTTTTGTGTTGCCCCAACGTCAACTTCTCTGTGGCTATTTTGCCTCTCTGCAAATGCACTCACTGCATCTGGAATGCCTCCTCCAGCCTCACTGTCTCTACCCCTCTCCCACTGCTTCGATCTCTAGCTCTCTCTCCAACTACTAACTGTTGCTACTCTGGAAATTGATCTGTGCAAAAATTGAACCTCTCGAGTATCTTCTCCATCACCACATAGATCTCCTCTTATAATCCTCTGTTGGAGCACCAACCACCAAGATTAAAACATAATCAATGGCTAGGATCATCTCTGGATCGATTTGTGTGAGTTTCTAGATGATTCTCGCCT
This sequence comes from Pinus taeda, assembly GCA_000404065.3. Taxonomy (NCBI): domain Eukaryota; kingdom Viridiplantae; phylum Streptophyta; class Pinopsida; order Pinales; family Pinaceae; genus Pinus; species Pinus taeda. The sequence continues at coordinate 78,975 of APFE031627989.1, read as the reverse complement.
TGACTTAATTAATACTGATTAATTTACAACATTCCCTAAGTTTAGACTTAGGAAATATTTAAAAAATGGTTAATAATATAAGTCATTTCTAGGCTGAATTTCCAGAAATGATTTATGGGTTTTGGAGATCTCATATATTTTAGCCTCTCCAAAAAATTTTGTGGCTAGAACACATCCAATGCTACAAAAACTAACAGAAACCACTTGTCAATCACACCAAATTTCTAGTGTTGTGACTTCACCATTAGGTACACTTAATCATTGTTGCATCTAAGTGGACCAAGCTTGAAAGTAATGGGAAAATTGGCATTTCCTATAAGGCTTCTCTTCCAAATTTGAGGCTTTAACCTCGTAATGGTGTTATCTCCCTAGGTAGGAGTGGCTAATAGATGACCCTATTAGGTGTTTCCAACCCCTAACAAGAAAGACATGTCCTTTGTCCACCCTTCAATTGATAGGTGCCATGTGAAAAATGATGGAACAAAGGGGAGAAGACTTAAGGAAGCTCCACATCTTGGTGGTATAGATGTGAGGAGGGAGCAATCGTGGATGCATGAGTTACCTTGACCTTTGTTTTTTCACCCTTCTAATTGTCTTTTACTTTTTCTTGATTTTTCTTTGTATTATTGCTTGAATGAGAGCATGCTTTGTATGATGTATAATAGTTATTACCCCCTTAGTGGTGGTGCATCATCGCCCACTAAGGGTTGAGACATGCAAGGGTTCCTTTTCCATGATGTGGCAGGGAAACGTTGACCCATGAACTGGGTGATGGCCATAATGCGGAGGTAGAGCTCATGCTTGGATTTTTCCCACGTGCTAATTTGTAAGTCTCGACCATCTTTTGCATTTTTTTAATTTTCTTTCTTTGTTTCACTTGTGTCCATTATATGCTCTTTACTTTTCGTTTAGCTACATCAACTTCTCTAGGAAAATTTCCAGGCCCAACCCAGGTATGAGGATATATGAGTGCCAAATCCCAGTGAACCAATGGTTAGTTGAACCTGAAGAATGAAGGTGGAGTACAGGGCTCATGATGTGAGATGGAAAGTTGTAAGTATGAAAAGGTAGAGATGGGACTACACTATCTCAATCAGGCTTTCTCAGGTAGTGCCCTTCCTAAGGCCATGGGCCATTAGGGGAGATCCCATTGGAATAGGGTTGCAAATTAACCCCCCCATTTAAGGTGAGAGAACAAGACTACGATCAAAGGCCTTCCTTCTTCTAGGTTACTCCATAATCCATGCCAAATGCCCAAATACAAACAAGCGTTAGCACCCGAATGCAAAATGAATAAAGTATCTCTTGGATTTGATACCCACCTTCCAACATGTGCTCTTGCTAGATGGCGAGGAAACATATGATTGATGCAGGTTGTGGAGATATAAGTTTCACATCACATTGGCTACTCGGTGGCTATCAGGGGTTGTTGGTTGGAAGAGAGGAATAGGAGAAAATCTTCTCCTAGGGGTTACCCGCTTTTGGTGGGTATTAGTACCATTGAGTTTACTTTGGAGAAAATCAAATTGGAGAGGGAGATGGATTTGTAAAAATTCCTAGAGTGCATGGTCCCCTTGAGAATCAGTAGCTAGAAATACACTAATAGATTAGTGTTTTCAATAGAGCCATGGGTATCTTTGGAAAAAACACTAGCTAAGAATTCAAGAGATGTGGTCCAACCAAGTAAGCAATTCCAAAGTTTTAAAGTTCATTTTTTTAAATAATTGAATTTCTAACCAATGTAACAAACTAACATTTGAATTAAATAACTCTGTCTTTGACTATCATGATTTAATCATTTATTAAATTATTGTTGCACATTGGTGGGACTCATTTAGCAGAGATTGTCCTCAAATGCAAAAGTTTGCAACAATGCTTCTCAGATTTAGCACAACTAGTCCGTCTTTAAGTAGATTCTCATGAAGAAGAGAAACTGTATGGAACAACAATGGTTAAATGATCTTGTCAGGCCAAGAAGGGTAACTCCACAGATTAACTTATTTTTTGCATTACTCAGTTCATGAATATATACATGAGTGGAGAGACTCTTGGGATTCCAATTCCAAGGTCTCTTGGTTTCCTCTAATGCATAATTGAAACTATGATCTGAACTTATGCAGGAACACAACAAAATACAGAAATACCCATATACACTGAAATGCGGCAGAAATAAAACTTCATTTCATTAATATTGAAGAACTGAAATACGTACAAAAATAAAAATAAACTAGCTTAAGCAATGGTAGCTTATCTTTGAGAAGAGATGTGGTGGCTACATGCCTCAGAACTATGTTACAATGAGGCTCAAGGGCCTATTTATTATTGAACAACAAGGGAAAACCTTGAACAATCAAAACCCTAACCCCAAGAGATGGAACACCAAGAGTTTGTGGGCCTCGTTGGGGTTAGTTGGGCATCCAACTTCCCGGGGTCATAACTTGGTCATATTATCTCCGTTTTGTGCATACAATACATTGTTGGAAATATCCCTTTGAGTACTATAGGATTTGCAGCAATCCCATAGCCATAGCTTGCTATGGACCTCAGAAAACGTCGTTTAGGGGGTCAAAACTGCTCTGGAAGTTCAGGACCTGAAAAATTGCTAAAAATAGTAAATGTTGCAATAAATAAGGAAACGGATGAAACCAACTGGAGGTCTAGGTGGAATAGGCGGGTGGCCACCAATATCCACCTGGATTAGTCCTCCCTCCTTAGGAAGCAATGGTCTCCATTGCATGTAGAACCTCCGTGAGGTGAGGAAATTTATGTTGAACTTGGTCCCTGGTGAACCACTTGCCTTGGTGAAGGAGTTGTCTTGCTTTGACAACTCGATATAGTTTGATCCTCTCTTGGCAAGTGTTGTTGATTTGCGTGTCCATGATCTGATCAGTTGTGGTCTGTTCCATGCAGTTCGGGGTTTAGCTCTATTGGTGTGAGTTTTTCTGCAATGTTGGATGTGTCCAACAATGGTGGAAAGTATGGCCGAAGACAATCTACATTGAACACTGGGTGCAGACCAAGGAATGGTGGAATGTTGAGCTCAAAGGCATTATCCACTATAGCCTTGGTGATGGTGTATGACCCATATCCGAGCGAGCGAAGATTCCGATGGGGTCCAATGAGACACTCCTTCTGCAAATGTAGCCAAACTTTGTCGCCCAAATGGAACTTGTGTGACACGCAATGTTGATCATGGCGCTGCTTGTATTTAGCATTGGATTTGTCCAATATATCATGGACCTACTGGCGGATGTGTTAAATACACTCAATGAAGCTGTTAGTCCTGTTGGCTTCTGACTAGACGTGAGCTGAATCTGCCTGAGTAGCTGCAAATGGTATGGCCACATCAATGGGACATAGTGGATGAAATCCCAACCCTACTTGAAAGGGGTTGTGGCCCGTTGAGTTGTGGAGAGCTTTGTTGTAGCTATGTTGGACATAGGGGAGGCTTTCATCCCATGTGCATGGATGCTTCGAGTTGTACATGTATAGAATATGTACGATCATCATGTTGACGACCTTTGTTTGGCCATTAGTTTGGGGGTGGAAAGTTGTAAGTTTGGTATCCATCATCGACCGGAGACTTGACCAAAATGCACTTAGAAATATGCTGTCCCAATCTGAGATAATGGACTGTGGGATCCCAAAGTGTACCCACACTTGCTCAAAGAAGAGCTTAGCAGTGGCATCTGCTGTGATAATCTTCTTGCAGGCCGCCATAATGGCCAACTTAAAAAATCTGTCGATGACCATGAAAATGAAGTCGTTGTTGTGCTTAGTAGAAGGAAGGTCCGACATGTAATCCATGGAGATGGATTCTGAAGGTCGACTAGGAGTAGGCAGAGGAATATATAGGCCTTGCTTCTTGATGGTTGGTTTGGCAATGGCACAGGCAGTGCAGGATCTAATTTACTTCCCAACATCCTGACGAAGGATCTAATGTACTTCCCAACATCTTGACGAAGGTTGTCCAATAAAAATACTTCTATAGTACTGCCACTGTTTTCTCCACTTCGAAATGTCCAATGACCCGACTGTAGTGTGCCTCCCAGATCATCTTGGCACGCTCGCTTGACGGAACACATATGTGTCCTAGGTGGCATAATAGTGCATCCTGGAGGTGAAAATTTGGAACTTGCTTACCTTTCAGGAGTGTTTGGTATGTGTTGTCAAATTTTGGATTGCTCTTGTAAATATGTGGCCACCTCGAAGGCTCATGCCCACAGGAGTCAAGCACAGTCATCAACTCTATGACCAGAGGTCGGTTGAGGCAATTTGCAACATTATTGATGCTGCCCTTCTTATACTTAATGTTTAAATGGAACTGTTGCAAGTATGTGGACCATTTCTGATGGCAATCATTCTGCAACTTCCCTTGTGTCTGTATGAACTGCAGGGGTTAGTGGTCTGTGTGAATGATCGTTTCCTTCCCCAGAATGTAATGTTTCCATTGACAGCAGCGCTGCACAATGGAATACATTTCTTTGTCATAAGTGGGATACTTTCGGACTGTGTCTAAAAGTGTCACACTGTGGTAAGCAACTGGATGCCCCTGCTGAATAATAATTGCACCAATAGCATAGTTGGAGGTGTCTGTCTCAGTGTCAAATGGTTGCTGCAGGTCTGGTAATGTGAGCATTAGTGTAGAGTAGAGGTGATGCTTCAACTCGAAAAATGCCTTCTATTGAGTTTCAGACCAAAAAAACTTTGCTTTCGCTCTGCCCTTGGTGACTTGACTTAAAGGCCAAGTGATATGGAAGAACCCCAACACGAACCTGCGATAGAAATTGGCAAGAGCCAGAAAGCTGCAGAGCTTTGTTAGAGTGGTTGGGGCTGGCCAATCTCAAATGACTTGTATCTTGGCTGGGTCCACATGCACAACTTGCTGATCAATGATGTACCCCAGATATTGAATCTGGGTCATGCCAAAAGTGCATTTCTCCAAATTGGCACACAACTAGTGTTGTCGCAGGCTTTGAAGAATCTGTCGAATATGGTGGAGGTTCTCTTCCCAACTCTGGATGAAGATCAAGGTGTCATCTAAATACACCACCACAAATGCATTGGTGAAGGGTTGCAAGATGTCATCCATCAATCTCATGAAGGTTGCGGGGGCATTCGTCAACTCGAAAGGCATGACCAACCATTCGAAAAGGCCCTCCTTGGATTTGAAGGCAGTCTTCCACACATCGGAGGGTTTGATAGGCACCTAGTGATAACGAACATCAAGTCATTCTTGCTAAAATATTTGCCCCCCTTGAGCTAGTCCAGAAGGTCATCAATATGTGGGATTGGGTACCTATTCCAGATAGTGATCTTGTTCAACGCTCGATAGTCAATATAGAGTCTCCAGGTCCTGTCCTTCTTCTGTACCAATACAATCGGTCTCCCATAGGGTGATGAGCTTGGCTTGATGTGCCCTTTTTGCAACAACTTCTGAATTCACTGCTTGATCTCATCATTCTCTAGAACAGAGCATCGATAGATCGATCCATTGGGTAGCGACGTGCCTGGGCTTAGATCGATGGAGTGCTTGACTTGACAGTGCAGAGGTACCCCTATAGGTGAGGTGAAAATGTCCCTGTATTCCTCCACGACCTTGTCCATTTGCTGTTGCTGTGTGGAGGAGCCCTGTCTAGAAGCCATGGCCACAACCTTCTTCTTGCCCTAAGGGCGAATCATGAGGAAAACAAATTTCCTAATCTAGGAAATGATCTTACTGCATTGCTTTGCAGTGATCAAATAGATGGCGGTAGGCGAGGTTACCTCCGGTATCTTGTACAACTTATTGCCCAAAGTAATAATCACAGAACGAGGTCTAGACTCATATACAACATGTCGCTTCCACAATTATGGTTGTCCTGACTCCTAATAATACATCACAAACTTCAAGAGCAACAACATCACACAGTACCTCATCCATGAAGGGCTTGATGTTGTAAGGAAGGCAACATTGTTGGCTAACGCGAAGATCTCGTCCTTGGTGAAGCCACCCGATGGTGTACGACTGCTGATGTGCTGTAGTCGGTAGGCCCAACATCCTCACGACCTCTATTGAAGTGAGGTTTTTTTGGCTCCTGTTGTCGATAATGAACTACAACAGAGAACCCTTCACCCACATTTGTGAGTGGAAGAGGCGTTCCCCCTCCTTTGGATCTTCAGGCTCATTCTTCTGGATCTTAGTGGTGGCCATGGTGGCACTGGACCCCGCATCAATGATTTGCTTCCATTTGTCATTCCCCTTGTCGGGTTTTGACTTAGAGTCAGAACATGAGTCTGATTCGAAAGCCTTCAGCTCGGCCACCAATGACTACTTGGCCTGACACTCACTTGTCTTGTGAGTGGAGCTCTTATGGAACTCACTCCATTTTCCCATGTCCTTCTTTGTCTTCGTGGTGTTGTTCTTTGCTTACGGCTTTGGTGGGCTGTCCTGGATCGCCCTGCCTTGGCTTTGTCCTTTGCTTTGTGGTTTGGCGGCGCCTTTTCCTTGCTTTAGATTCATAGATCCAAAGTCTCGCTTCTTCTATTTAAACTTCTGCTCAATCTTGACAACGTATCAATACGTTGTGTTGAGCGAGGAGATGTCCAAGAATGCCATTTTTCCCTGGATGTACTTGTGTAGACAGTTGTGGTACTTGAGTTCCAAATGCCACTCAGAATCCTTGATACCCAACTTCGTGCGAAGTGTTTGGAAAACATTTGTAAACTTCGGCACAGATTGGTCCCTTCCATACCGTAGCATGGTACACTTTATGTATTTATCTTCATAGCTCCTGACAGGGTAATATTGTTTCTTGATGGCGTCTCGGAAAGAATCCCAAATGGGTGTGGTTGAAAATAGTGAGGATTCCCTCTTGTCTTTTTATTCACAGTAGGTTCCCACTAGTCCTTGACGTGTGGGCCGGCTTTAAGAAGTGAAAAAGGAATCCTTTCCCGATTGGAAAAGTCGTGAACTGAAAAATATCCTTCCAACAGATTTACCCATTTACCCACGGCGTTTGCATCTATTCGACCCTCAAATATGGGAATATCAAAGTTAACTTGTAACTTAAAAGGACTGGCGCCACTAGAGTGGCTGCTAAACGAAGATGCGTCGCCTGTGGGTAGCCGTTGAAGAATCTAGGCAAAGTTATCCATCATCGTGTTCCTCTATTGCTTGAGGGCTTCCTCTAGCAATAGTTTGAAAGGATCTCCTGCCCCCTAGTCTTTCTTTTCTTCCGCCATGGGAGGCCGTTGGTTTTTTGAGGCTGGTCTTGCAAAGGTTCAACCAGTTTGAGCCCTAACTCCTTATACCCTGACATCGTTGGGGACATGCAAAGAAAAATAGAGAAAGAGCAGACCACTTTAATACCATTGATCCGTACTTATGCAGGAATGCAACAAAATACATAAATGCCCATATACACAGAAATGTAGCAGAAATAAAACTTCATTTCATTAATATCAAAAAACTGAAATATGCTTACATACAAAAATAAAAATAAACTAGCTCGAGCGATGGTAGCTTATCTCTGAGAAGAGATGTGGCGGCTACATGCCTTTGAACTGTGTTACAATGAGGCTCAAGGACCTATTTTGTTGATTTCTGGTAGTATTGGATGTGCTCTAGACCTCAAAATTTGCAGCGAGGCTAGGACACATGTATTTCAGAATACTTAGAAATCGTTTTGGGAAATTCCACCCAGAGACAATTTTATTAAAATAAATAATTATTTTTAATGGATGCCTAAGTATAAACTTAAGAAATTAAAATAATTAAAGGATATTAATCAAACTAAGGGTGAAACTTATAGAAGAAGACGGAGATCGAGTCCAAATGATCTGAGCCATTGATTAGAATCTAATCTGGGCCGTTGATTCTCAATTGGAGGATTATAAGAGGGACTTCAATGGACATTTAAAAAATACATCGGAGAGAGATCAAGAGATCAAATTTCTCAGAGAGGGCAGCACAATAGTTGCTAGAGAATTGATCGAGGAGATTTCTTGCAGTGAGGGGCAGCGATAGTAGACTGAAGGAAGCTTTCCAGATCTGGGGAGTGCAAGGTAGAGAAGGCGAAGAGAAGTTCAGTAAGGCAGCGTAGTGCCATGCATAAGCAATGTAGAGCTTCAAAAGGAGTTCGAATTCCATCTAGGAGAGATGAGATTCAGTGAGGGAAGCTGGGGTGTGACACTGGAAGGCTTGGAGATCGAATTTCCAGCCAGCAGGAGGTCAGTAGATGGATTGATGCAGAGCCCAACCAAAGTGACGCAGTTATGAGTACAGTTGACGCAAAAGCTACACAGAGGTAGCTGGGGCCAATCAACAAGTCCCTGATCATAATCGAATCTCCCAGAACAATGGGAGATTTCTCTCACTAACCTTTTTGCCAAGTTCTCTCTATATCGGATAGCCAGTTGGGCATCCAACGAATTGTATTCAGAAAACTACTGCTTAATAATACAAACCCTCAGTTGTTGCACTAGTTTTCCCACATTGGGTTTTTCCGGGGACATTTGTCCAAAAATAACGGTGTCATGTGTATTTCTTTCTTGCTTGGTTTCTTGTTTTCAAATTTAATTTAATTGGCGAAGGCTGCGTGTATTAGTTTCGGTATTTGTTGTAGGATGAGTAAATAATTTGTTCAGTAATTTAACAAATAGAAGATACTTAATCAGTTACTGCAGTAGAAATTTGGGTCTCCAAATTTTCACATGGTATGAGAGCACAAGTGAAGCAAGAGAGCAGATCGGAAGAGTCGAGTGTTGAAGACAAAGAGGGAGATCAAAGTGTTGTGTAGGCAACAAATCGAATCCTGAGAGGAATTGCGTAGTCCAGGCTAGGAGGGCAAGATTCTCGAGGCAAATCTCTCTCTGGGTGAGTTGATTGAGAGGTAAGATTTCTAGATCGAGATTTTTTAGCGGCAGAGGAAGTAGCGGAATAGTAGCTTCAACGCAGAGCAGTTTCTGGTGTGACGTAGTTTTCTGCAGCAATTGCCAGGGTAGAAATATGTCAGAAGAAGGAAGGAGACACTATTTGAGGGAATTTCTTCCTTAGAGAATTCCTAGCTAGGGAATTCGATTTCTCATTTGCAGCGCAATAGTAGAGAGGAGCAAATCTACTAACTCCAGCAGGGAGTGCATAGGCTAGCCTAGTGCTGCGCAAAGGATAGAGGAGCCAGTTCGACATTTTGTTGGCAGAGATGGCCGCTAATGGTTTGTGAGATTAGGATCGGTTGGATGGTGCATCCAACTATGTGATTTGGAAGGCAAAGATCTCATGCCTTCTGGATGAGCACGATCTCAAAGCCTATGTCGATAGTGTGGTAGATGAACTTGTGGATCCAGATCTACTCAAGAAGTACAAGGGTGAGATGTAAAAGGCCAAGTGATTGATCCTCAACGGAGTGAGAGATCACGTTGTGTGTCACATTGTCGGCAAGGATGCTACTCGACATATGTGGGAAGCATTGGCTACGCTATACGAAGGATCTTTTGAGCAACAGAAGATGTACTTGGAGCATTAGATGAGATCCACAATGCAGAAAGGGGAACACATTAATCCATTCTTGACAAGGCTTTAGGAAATTTGAGACTCGTTGGTAGTTGTGGGGTCAACACCTCAGCCTACTGAGATGGTGAGGCTAGCCCTAAATTCTGTTTCAGAAGAATGGCAAGTATTTGTCCAGAGCATCTGGGTAGAGAGAGATTTCTAGATTGGGAAGGGATGTGGGCTGCTCTTGAGCAGGAAGAGATGAGGAGAGACTTAGTCAAGTGAAAACTTGATAGCAACAACAGTGGGACGAAGCAGAAGGAGGAGGAGAAAATGCAGCGCTTGCATCCAAGGGGCAGCAGGAGTAGCGCAGGCGGAAGAAGCACATCTCGAAGATCAAATGTTTTCGGTGTGGTGAATTTGTTCACTACGCTACGCAGTGTCCTCTCAAGAAGAAGGACACAGACGAGAGGCATGATCCAAAGGCCGCATCCGCAAGGATCGAGGAGGAGGAGTTTGCCATGATTGCCCAAATACTGCTAGGGGAGAGGTGGGGTGATCTAGTATTGTAGTTCGAAAGAACTACAGACGGGTAGGATCCTTGAGGAGTCTACCTCTTGGATCAATACCTTGTTACGGGAGCCCATATTAGAAGTAGCAAGATGGATAAGGATTAGTTGATGTAGAGGAGTGTCGGAGTGACAGTTGCAATGGCTAGGAGCGCGAGAGACTGAGCAGCGCAAAGCAGAGTTGGCAGTGGTGCAGTTGGCACAATGTTGAGATAGTAGCAATGCAGAGGCTTCAGAGGGTCAACGCAAAGACTAGCAGTAGTCAGAACTCCAACAACAAATGCATCATTCTGAACACCTATTTAGTAATTTTGGATGCTTTTCTGTTGTTGATGCAGTAGCAGCAGCAGTTGGAGAAGGTTGCAGTGATGATGCAGTGTTGGCAGTGGCGATGCCAGCAACAACACAAATGAAAAACTTATGAGTGTTGCAGTACAAATGCAGTGTTGGTACTGGTAGGGTCAGTAGTAGTACAAATGCAACATTTGCGCAGTAGTTGGTGGGCAGTGATGTTAGACATTAGCAACGCAGAGGGAGATGTTACAGAGTCAGAGTGATGCTTCAACAGGTTGCATTACTAGAGCACATTCCTCACTAAGAGGGAGTGTTGATTTCTGGTAGCCTCGGATGTGCTCTAAGCCTCAAAATTTGCAAGGAGGCTAGGACACATGTATTCCAGAATACCTAGAAACTGTTTTGGGAAATTCCACCCGAGACAGTTTTATTCAAATAATTAATTATTTTTAATGGATGCCTAAGTATAAACTTAGGAAATTAAAATAATTAAAGGGTATTAGTCAAATTGAGGGTGAAACTTCTAGAAGAAGACAGAGACCGAGTCCAAATGATCTGAGCCATTGATTAGAATCTAATCTGGGTCGTTGATTACTCAACTGGAGGAATATAAGAGGGACTTCGATGGGCATTCGGAAAACACATCGGAGAGAGATCAAGAGATCGAATTTCTCAGAGAGGGTAGCGCAACAGTTGCTAGAGAATCGATTGAGGGGATTACTTGTAGTGAGGGGTAGGGATAGTAGGCCGGAGGAAGCTTTCCAAATCCGGGGAGTGCAAGGCAGAGAAGGTAGAGAGAAGTTCAGTAAATTATTGTAGTGCCACGTAGAGGTAACACAAAGCTTTTGAAGGAGTTCGAATTCCAACTAAGAGAGACGAGATTCAGTGCAGGAAGCCGGGGTGTGAGACCGGAAGGCCTGGAGATCAAATTTCCAGTCAGCAGGAGGTCAGCAAAGGAATTGATGCAGAGCCTAGTCGGAGTGATGCAGTTCTGTGTAGGGTTGATGTAGATGCTGCGTAGAGGCAGCGTGTGGCCGGTCAGCAAGCCCTTGATCAGAATCAAATCTTTCATAACAGTGTCAAATTTCTCTCACTAACCTTTTTTCCAGTTTCTATCTGTATCGGATAGCCAGTGGGGCATCCAACGAATTGTATTTTCAAAACTACTGCTTAATAATACAAACCCTCAGTCGTTGCACTGGTTTTCCTGCATTTGGTTTTTCCGGAGACATTTGTCCAAAAATAACAATGTCATGTGTTGTATTTCTTTCTTGCTTGTTTTCTTGTTTCTGCATTTAATTTAATTGGTGAAGGCTGCAGTGTATTAGTTTCCGTATTTGCTGTAGGATGCAGTAAATAATTTGTTCAATAATTTAACAAATAGAAGATACTTAATCAGTTGTTGCAGTAGAAATTTGGGTCTCCAAATTTTCACATATTTATTATTGAACAACAAGGGAAAACCCTATACAACCAAAACAACCCCAAGAGATGGAACACAAAGAGTTTGTGAGTCTCGTTGGGGTTAGTTGTGCAACCACCTTTCCGGGGTCATAACTTGGTCATATTATCTTCGTTTGGCGCATACGATACCTTGTTGGAAAAATCTCTATGAGTATATAGGATTTGCAATAGGCCCTTGCCTATGGCCATGGGCTTGCTACGGATCTCAAAAAAACGTCGTTTAGGGGGTTAAAACTGTGCTAGAAGTTCAGGACTTGAAAAACTGCTAAACATATTAAAAACTGCAATAAACAAGGAAATGGATGAAACCAACTGGAGGTTTAGATGGAATAGGTGGGTGGTCACCAATATCCACCTGGATCAAACTATTTACAATATTTAAAATAATCCCAATCCTTTCGGATTAGATGTCAACATTCCCCACCTTAATTTGAAGGGATGTTGGTGAATCTGAGCATCATTCTGAATCTTTTAAACTTTTCCCTTCCAAGCGCTTTGATGAAGATGTCTGTAATCTGCTCATTTGTGGAACAATGTCGTAGGTGGATTGTTTTGGCCTCAACATGATGTCGAATCAGATGGTATTTTGTATTGATGTGCTTCGTTCGATCATGGAACTTCGGGTCCTTGGCCAATTTTATTGCAAAAGTGTTATCAATCAAAAGAGGAGTTGAATGCACTTGTTTCTCCTGCAAATCCTCCCGAATTTTCCTAAGCCACACAATTTCCTTTGTTGCTTCAACTATTGCCATATATTCTGCCTCAGTTGTGGAATCTGCTAGAATTAATTGTTTGTGTTACCTCCAAGAAACAACTCTTGATCCAAGACTCATAACATAACCTAAAGTAGATTCTTCGGTTTCTTTATCTCCATCGAAATCTGAATTAGAGTATCCAATCAAGCTGAAGTCATCCACCTGTGTATACATGAGTCCAAAGTCTTTGGTCCCCTTCATGTACTTTAGAACTCTTTTTGCAGCAGACCATTGACCCTCACAAGGCTTTTGCATAAACCTGGAGAGGATTCCAACAACAAATGAAATGTCTGGTTTGGTAGTATTCAGGTAGTTGAGACTTTCTACGAGTTGTCTATACTTCGTTGCATCCTCAAACTCTTTTCCTTCAGTGGATGTGAGCTTTGAGTTTTGTTCCATTGGAGTAGTCAAAGGATTGCACTCAGCCATTCCAAACTTATTCAACGGATTTCCAATGTACTTCTTCTGAGAGAGGAATATACACTTCAGAATCTCAGATGTTGAGTTACTTTAATACCAAGATAGTAGTGAACATAGCCCAAATCTGTCATTTCAAAACCTTCCTCAGTTCTTTCTTTATGGTTGCAATGTAGCTCTCATTGTTCCCTGTCATTAGAAGATCATCTACATACACCACAAGATATACAATTTTTTTTCCAACTTTCTTGACACACAAAATTGCATCATCAAGATCATAATGTTTGAAATTGAGCTTCAGAAGATGCCCAGTTTACTTCTCGTACTAGGCTCACGATGCTTGCTTGAGGCTATACAATGATTTTACAAGCTTGCATACTTTATGTTCTTGACCCTTCACAACAAATCCTTCTGGTTGGGACATAAAAACATTCTCTTTCATATCTCCATTCAGGAAAGCAATTTTTACATCCATTTGATGGACTTTCCAACCATTCTGAGCTGCTAAGGCAAAGAGTGTCTGGATGGTAGCCCATTTTGTTGTGGGGGAAAAGGTCTCCTCATAGTTGACCCCTTCCTTTTGTGCAAACATTTTTGCCACAATCCTGGCTTTGCGTTTGTCAAGTGAGCCATCTTCTTTATACTTGTTCTCGAAGACCCACTTGCAGCCTATTGGTTTGGTTCCCAATGGAGGATCAACCAACTTCTAGGTGCCATTCTTTATCAGAGCATCATATTCTTTCTACATCGCTTCTTTCCATTCATCATGAGAAGCAACTTCTTTGAAGGAAGTTGGTTCAAAATTTGTAGAAAGATTCAGTTCACAATCATAAGAAACCTCCATATCAACAGGTGAATCAAAATCGTGTACATCACCTCCATTATGTCTGGTTGAGCTTCTTGCTCCTGTATTTCCAACCTCATCAGGGCAAACACTTTCAAGTGTCTTTGTTAGCCATTTTGGAGGACCTTTCTGAGATGGCCTAGGTTGCTCAGTTGACTGTGATGGGGTTGAATCAAGATTTAGTCTCCCAATTCTGTCAATGACATCACTGAAAGTGTTATCAGTGGTTAGAGCTTCATGCGGGGGAGAGAATGCTTCAGAAGAAGTTTCCACAGATTGATCTAGTATAGGAATTCCCCCTTCAAGATGTGGAATCTTATTATCAAACCTTTGAAAAGACTTTGCATGTCTGAATCTATCTAAGTGATCAAGCCATCGCTCAACGACATTGTCAATCTTGGAAGATTCAAGAAAGATCACATTCTAGATATTATAAACTTCTTATACACTTCATCATAAAGACGGTATGCTTTAGAGGTGCTTGAATACCCCAAGAAGATACACTTGTGACTCCTTGCACCAAGTTTTTTTATCTGTTCCTTGGGTATCAAGGCATAACAGGTGGAACCAAAAACTCTGAGATGCCTCACGAAAGGAATGTGGTATGGACACATTTCATAGGGAGTCTTGTTTTTGATAGCATTAGATGGAAACCTATTCTTTATATACACAACACATAGAACTGCATCAGCCCAAAACATCAGTTTAACATTCTTGAAAAACATCATGGAACATAGCATATTTAAGGTTGTCTTGTTCATTCTTTTAGCTACTTCGTTCTGTTAGGGATTCTAAGGCATGGTTGTTTGATGTTTGATCCCATGTTGGCGAAGATAGTTTTCAAATTCATTTTATGTATATTCTTTTCCATTATCAGTACAAATAGATCCAATATGAGATTTTGCATCATTTTCAATCCATGCATGAAAGTTCTTGAATGTTTCAAAAGCTTCAGATTTGTTCTTTAATAAATAAACCCAACATATTATGGTGTAGTCATCAATAAATGTCATCATATATTTATTACCATTTGCAGAAGGAACATGCATTGGGCCACGCAAATTAGAATGAATGAGTTCAAAGTTTTCTATGTGCTCTGAAATGAGAATTATGAAAACACTGTTCGTTGTGATTTCCTAAATACAAGCATCACATTGCTTAAGTTTCCTAGGAATTGCAGGCAAACTAGTAACACCATTTTTCTTCAACAAACGAAGGTTGTTATAATTCAAGTGTCCAAATCTAACATGCCATAAAAGACTTGATGGAAATGTACCTTCATCATAGTGAGAACTATATGAAAAGTTTTGTGTACAAGCAAAGGTTCCTTGCAGCTTCAAAAGTATTTCTTCCTCTATCTCAATCATGACAAGTGAGTGATTTGAAGCTTTTCTAACCTCAGCCTTGCCATCAAATATATGATAGAGTGTCCTTGTTGGCAGATGTGGACCAAAGACAACAAGTTTCTCCTCAACTCCGGGAGTTATAGAACATCATGTAGAAGAAAGTTTGGAAGACCAAGTAGTTTGAGTTTAATGGTGCCAAGACTTGATGGCTTGAGTTTTGACTTCTTTGCAAAGTATACTACTCCATCAACATTATCAGTGAATTATTCAAAGAAATATCTTCTGAAAGTCATGTGGCAAGTTTCTCCTAAATCAAGCATCTTTCCATGAAGCAAGTGAAGCATTGAATAAGTCTTTAGTTACTCGAACGTTGCATGTGCCACAACATAGTGAGCAGACTCAGGTGCTTTTCCTTTCCCTTTATTAGGTGTTACCTTTTCCTTCATTTCTTTCTTGCTCAATTCTGTCCAAAGGCAACTTACAAGTGGAAGCATCATGTCCATCTCTATTGTATTGTATGCAATGAAGATCAAACCTTTCTCCTTGGAAATGTCTGTCTCCACTACCTCTAAAATTCTTCCTTCCTCTTCCTCTTCGACCACCTTTTTCTCTAGAAGAATCTTGTGCATGATTCTTCTCCTTTTGTGCAAGGCACACAACTTCTTCAATAGATTGAAGAGCTATCTTCTTCCCAAAATACTTCTCTCTCTCAACAAACTTCTTCTTAAGGGAGTCAAAGGTAATCTCCTTAAGGTTGCCACTTTCATGCAATGACTCAAGATAATGTGAATAGGTGGGATATAGTGCATTGACATAAGCTATGAGAAGAATATGTATTTCAACACTAGTGGCTTTTGTGTCATGCATAATGGATCTTACTTTTGATGCTAATGCAAGATGGTATTCATTTTTCAACTCAAGATTGAACAACTTGATTATCAATTGAACAACTTCAAGTTCAAAGTGTGAGTCATAGAATTCCTTCAACTTCTTTAAGGCTTCAAAAGAATTTTGAAAATGGAGAAATATGACGACTCTCGTCTTCATTTACTGACATGCAATCAAGGCATACGCCTTACTGTTCTTGTTTTCCCAAATGGCAAGCTCCTTATTTGAAGTGGATTTTTCTAGTGCATTGTCTCCTTCTCCTTCACAAATTCCTTTCCAAAGTTCATTGAAAATGAGGGTGTGTTTTATTTTCCTAGACCACTCGTGGTAGTTCTCTTTGCCAGAAATAACTACCCCCACAATGGAGATAAGTGAATGCATCATATAGTCTAATTTGACCTTAAAATAATTCTAGTGGTTGCAACAAAAGTTTGATGAATTGAGTGGCTATGTCTTCAAAATATCATTAATATATCGCCATCATATATATAATTTTTATGGCATACCAACCATATATAATAATATACCACAACCTCCTTTTTAAAACTTAGATATATATATATATATATACATACCATAACTCCAATCTAAATCATGCAGTATAAACTTTTTGATAACTATTCATCATACAATATATATTGGCCCAAAACAAAGGAACACAACCTTTTCAAAGTCTTCAAAAAACTATTCATCGACCTCCCAAAAAAAACTTTCAATGCACTAGTCAACAGAAATCATACCACACGGTCTTCAAAAAAATGTTCAAGGCAGTCTTAAAAAAAATGTTTAACTCACAGATAGCATATACTATATACGGGTCCCACCTCTCAACACCACGGCGCCAACTTTGGGGACCAACTTATTCAACAACAATACGCCACTGCATTCAACTATGATACCATACACAGTGTTCAAAACCAATTAACTGTTATGCACCAATTATAATATACATATGACACGACTCTCAGTGTACAACGTTCAATTTAACAACTCTGATACTAGGTTTGCATTAAGACCAGGTTTTGAATAGCACACCAACGCACAACACATAACAACAACACAACAATGACCCATTCCACGCATATATCATGGCTTCAATATATCAAATAGAATACAACAAACATACCAATGCATTGCAAACACACCAATGCATTCCAACGTGTTAGACTTCATCTTGTCAGACCGCTGCAGTCAAATTCACTAAGGTTCATTTCCTGTCACTGGCAGTCATTAAATGTCATTTGATCAGAGGAGTCATTTTATGTCTTAAGTCCAGGGTTTGGTCTGCAGAAGTGTGAAATAACGCATTAAGTTTTTAGGAATGTCATCGTCAATAATGTGAGATTGATTCTTCTTCAAAACCCTGTTTTGAAGAAGAAATCATTAAATGTGTTTTTCAATATGTAATGTGTCAAAAGTGTTCCAAAGCTCTACAGTTCCTCAATGGCAGCCCTGTCTCAGCTTCAGCAGTTCATATCCCTGCAGCAGACAACGGAAAAAGCCATCATTCAAGTCAGCAAAACAAAAAGGAAATCAGTTGTGTTCTTCCCCGAAACAAACAAGAGTTCGAATTTCAAATCTTCGCCCCTGCACAGAGTATGCCTTCAGGATTGTTTCATATACTAATAGAGGGGACTTGGGTCTCAGTGAGGCTAAATGCTTCACCGAAAGTGTGGAAGTATTTCGCAGAAATATTAGACCATTGACCAAACAAGTCCTTAAGAAGCTTGGAAACACGGGTACAGAAGATTTCAGGTCCCCAAGTGCAAAGGGTGAACTTGAAAGCCAGCCTAATGAAGGTTTCTCAAGTTTTAAAGTTAGAGACCTTGGCAAGATTTTCCGTGCAGCTTGGGTTCAAGAGCGTGACTTAATTTCCAAAATTGACTGCACTGAGAAGAACATGCCAATCAACCCATCTAATTGTTTTGAAAAAGCTGAGGCTTGTGATTCAGATAAACCATTTGTCTCCAGTGATGGCGAAGTAAATATTGTTTTAATGGCACCGTTGGAGGTATCTAGAGATGATCAGATTGGCTGTAACTTGGTTCAAGTTACAGAACCCGTGGTGGACAAGCGGAGTCGGTTTCTGCTTTAAATGAGGAAAGTGTCATGGCAGGAATGGGAACAGTGAAAATGTCACACGCTCGTCGAAGATCTCAAAAGGATTCATCAAAATCAAATATTCAGAGTCACGCAATCAAACTGTCGAAAAAGGATCAAGAATATCAATCTAAGGTGACAATTTCAAAGAAAACGTCGATTAAGAGAAAGTGTAATCTATTAGCTGCAAATGACCTGGCGGTTTTACCTTTGGATTGTTCATTTCCTGTTTTTCCTCTGCATACATGCAAGTCAGATGATCCAAAAACTAGAATATTAAGGAATGGACGCGCACATTCTAATGGTAGTGACTCAGAAAATTGCGCTGTGCAGCCAACCAGAGAAGTTCCTGCTGTTGAGTCACAAAATGTTGTCTCAAAGAAAGTGAATGGTCATGAAATACATTTAAAATCAAAGGTGATCTTATGAGATATTTTTGCAACTTATATCAAGCATGGAGGCAAGTTATTTCCACCAAATTTCAAAGCAGAGGCCAAAGGCGCATTATAAAGGTGAAATCGTGGTTTTCACAATTGTGCGCTACACGTTGGAGGTGTGTGCTACGCACCAGTGGCGCGCTACGCATCAGGCCTCCCCTGTCTTTGCAAAAATACAAAGGTGCTACACGTATGGTGCGCGCTACGCGTTGGGCCAACACGCTGCACATTGAGTAGCAGCAACAAAAAATTTCTCTCATTTATCCAGAGCTGTGCCAGTATCAGTATCAGATGAGGAAGGATTTGATTATGTGAAGAAAATTCGGATTGGCAAATTCTAACGCAGTTTGTGGAGGCGGCAGCTTTTGGTCCAATTTCACAGTCTCAATTTCTTGGCTCACTTGGTATTAATTTTCGTCTGGAGGCATTGTTTTTATGTATATATAGAATTAAAAAACACACGTTCAGATTTACTATCCTGATTCATTTGACGGACCCTTCAAATCTTTGCAAAATACATTAGATTGCGAAGATCCAGAATCGATAGCACCATCAGCGGAAATCTGGAACAGTACTACCAGAATATGGCCAATTGATATGATAACAATTTGCAGCAACATCTCGGCTCCACAGAAATCGTGCGCTTCAACTAGCGATTGGCCTCATTACCCCGTACAAGATTTTTTTCCATGATTTCCGCCAGCGATTGTTGGGATCCTTTGGAGATTTTGTGGGATTACGGGCGATGTGGCTCTTAGAAGGCGGATTGTGAGCTATTGTTGATGCTACCATATTGCATGTGATTGGACGTGTTGGAGTTCGATGAGTGGCATATTATAAGTCTGGCTTGGTCATCTTTGGTGATTTGAGCTATCCAAGCCATGAGATCATCCATAGTCATGATTTTAATCGTCACTTGACCTGCTTTCGTGCCGAATGGGATCCAAAGGATCCGTCCGAGTGCCTTGTAGTTATTGGTCGTTACATAAGTGATAATTTCAATGGCATAGCTTTGCATCCAATTGATTTCATCGATACAAGCAATGAACAGCTTGTCGTTGAAGTAATGGATCCAAATATAGCAACCGATCTCCTACTAATGACTTTAGTCCTGATTCGATGGGATCTGCGCTCCAGTTTGTTAGCCATCAGAGGATTTTAAGGGGAACGATCTTCTGTTTTAGGAAAAAGAAATGACTCTATCTCTATTTTTGTAACTGCAGGTGAAACAGCGCCCTTGTTTTGGGGTCGATTTGTTTTTCCCCTAGCAGAGTTTTATTTAATGTATCAAAAAATCATTTGAGAGGGTTGGGAAGAGAAAAGAATTCTGAGAGGTGTGTGTGTAAGAGAAAACAGAGCTTCCATTGTACAGTGTTTGATAGAGATTTTAATGAAAATACACAGCTCTGGCTTCTGAGATTCCTGTGGTATGAGATTAAACATTGTGTCCTCCTTTGTTTCATGTATAGCCTGTTATGTGTTCATTTCATTTCATGATCATTTCCAATTGAACAAATGAAGTGTTAAGGTAGAATTCATATTTTGTATGCTCTGCCTTTAAGTTTGTTCATATTTAATGTTTTCTTCTGTTTGACAATGATTCATCCTCTATGCCCTTGTCAGTTCCTCAGCAGTCTTGCCATTCCATTTAATCTCAATTTGATGTTAAAATTTCCTGCCTACCTTGCTTCAGGAGATAATCTGTGTTTTTGATTATATTTCTCTGTTCAAGCTGTTTCTTTGCCCCATGCAGCCCAGAAAACCCCATCATTTATCAAAAACAACCCTTTCTATCAATTTACTAGCCTAAAATCAGTCATCGATTCGGTCATCTCGAGCTTTTTCGATTACCTTTTGCCGAGTTTGACCCGGAGAGAGCCCTCTCCTGTCCTCGTAGGGCTAGCTACGAGGCTGAGCTTGGTATGATGTTGCCTCGAGTTTTGCCTTCCTCAGCCTGAGGCAGATTCGAGCGCTAACACAACGCACCATACAAAACGTCTTTCAACTCCCACACAGTGATAAACCAACAAACCATTCCAATGCATAGTCATTCGGCCTATCCACACATCGCACAGGTCTTTAATCAATCAACCATTGCACGAGCTTTAGGATTGAGAAGTATCACAGTGTGATAAAGCATCTAAGAATTTTGACTAGCATTCAACCAAACAGAGTGCCATGAGTTTAATTCAACGTATAAGACGAGACAGTGTGCACATAGATTTGAGATTCAGAATCTGAAACTAAATTTGAGCAGACAAAGGACAAAGAACAGAGTCGGGAATGTAGTAGGAGTTACATAGTGGAAAACACTAAATGGAACCGGTAGCTCTAATACCATGTCGGGCTAGGAGGGTAACTCCACGAATTAACTTGTTTCTTGCATTACTCAGTTCATGAATATATATGTGAGCGGAGAGACTCTTGGGATTCCAATTCCAAGGTCTCTTGGTTTTCTCTAATGCATAACTGAAACTATTTACAATAATCCCAATCCTTTCAGATTAGGTGTCAACAAATCTAATATTCATGTAGTGCAACATATGGCTGAGGTGGACCCAGTATTCCAGGGGGATGCGTTCGCTAGGGTCGAGTGCACGCACCCCTCGCACTCCATGTACCCGAGATGGGGAGTCTGTTGGGGGTGTGTTTCCCCACGCACCCTTTTTGGGGAGTCTTGGGGAGATGCAAGGGGGTGCGTTTCCCTAGTGTGGGGGACGAGACTCCCCAAAAGGGGTGCGTTTGGGCGACCCCCCTCAAAACTTCAGTGTCTAATGTATAGTATATGGTAATATATTAGTATGTTTTACTTTCAATTTAGATTCTAGAATGATGAATGATGAATTTAATTTTTAAATCAATGTAGACTGTAGAATGATGAATGATATGGATCAATGTATTTGAATATTTCATTATTGAATTTTTTTATTGAATCTCATGGTATGGATGAATAATGAGTATGTCATATTTATGATGTATATATCAAAATGAATGATGAGGATGGATCAATGTATGTCATTATTTAATTCAATTATGAATTTAAATTTTATTTGTTGATCAAATTTCAATTTTCAATGTATTGGTATCCATATTACTATTAGTCTATTTAATATTTATGCTTTCATTATTGAACAATGAATATGAACTTGACTTATATATATATATATATAGATATATACCCCAATGTCCCCCAGGACCCCCGAAATTTCCCTAAAATTTGAGGGTACTCCCACACGTCCCCTTTGTGCATCTCCCTGCACCGAAGTCTTGGTGGAACATTGGGTGGAACCAGCTGTTGAGAACAAAATATGATACGAATCTCATTGTCTTGGATGATATTTATCCATCATTAGAATGGGTAGAGGCGACTCATTTGATAGAATTTAATGCTGAAGACTTGGGGTGGATGGATTTGGATAATATCACCAAGCATGGGAGGCACTAGCCACACTTCTACTAGTACTATTACTATATATGTCCTTGAGGAGTCCATTGAGTTCAAGCTAGAGCATGATGCTGTATTTCATGCTAAGATCCCATTTCCAGCAATGGTGATGATTTTGATGATCGATCACATTGACCATTAATATACAGTAACTTCTGGTATGCTGTTCTTTGCATTCTAGAGACAATTTAGAGCCTCGTTGTTTATGTATTTTGTTTTGGATATGTATTGCACTTGTGCCATTGCTACATTCACCCTTACATGGTATATACATGAGAAGACTTTGCATATTTGTTCTCTAATAGTTTGGATTTACACTGATATACATGAATACATATTATATGTTATTAAAATTTTCATCTTTTGTATTTTTTAGTAAACCTGTTCATAAATTGAGTCATCAAACCGATTCCAATTCGTGTCCAGCCTGATCCTTTATCGATTCTGATCTGAACCTAGGCCAATTCCAACTTTAAACCATTGGTTATGAAGCACTTGTAAGCTTGTAACCATCATATTATAGTATATTTTCTATCCTTGATGGATTTTGTTAACCCTATATCCTATTTACATCGGATATTTTGTTAGTTATACAATGGACAGTTTGTATTAGGGGGTTATACGAGATGCTTTCCCACCTTGCCTAGTTTGGGGGGTGAAGCTCTACCATGCATTTATGTACAGTTACTGAACAATTAGAAATGAAAATATATTCTGTGAGATTATTATACAATGGTAGAAATTTTTTAGATACCTGGAAAAAGTGTTTTTCCATGGAATACTGGCTTTGGCTAACTGGGTTAAGAATATCTTGACAGCATCATTCAGATCAACTCTTTTTGGGTCTCCCGTTATCAATGCTTGATTGATAAAGAGAACCTTGGATATAAGTCTACTGACAAACAGTTATTGCATAATGGTAATGCGTCTGGTCACACAAATGATGTGGGCTTCTCAAGTACATTGAAGTTTTTGTTGTGATATTGTTGTCTCTCACTTATCTTTATGAGCACAGTATCAGCTGAATATAGTTGATCAGTCATACTGGGTTGCATAATCAGCAGCAGCATATGGCCAAACTTAGATTTTGCTTGGTTGACATGGAAATGGAACAAAAAGGTGCAAGCTCAATTTTCTTCAGTTATAATATATATCATTCTCCCAGTTAAATGGAAAGTATTCTATACATATAGCTTACTACTAAGTTTGAATTAGCTACAGGTACTTGTAGTTCTAGCATTACTAAGTTGATGTGTATTGCTGTTTTAAGGAAACAAGAATGTCAATTGATTACGAAGTGCCAATCTACTTAAGATTTATGCTTGGATTGCCTCATAACTCTAACCATTTTTTAAGGAAAACCTTGCAGAGAAGCACAAGGGATGCTTCTCCACATATGGATGACACCCATATTAAAACCACTAGTATATATTGTAGATTTTTGGGTAGCATCGGATATGCTTTAGCTCTGAAATTTTGTGGAGGGGCTGGAACACATGAGATCTCCAGGACCTAGAAATCGTTTGGAGAAATTCCACCTAGATTGTATTTTATTAAAATAATTAATATTTTTAATGTGATTCTTAAGTTTAAACTTAGGAAAATTAAAATATTAGTGGGTATTAATGAAAATATGGGTGAGAAGCTTCTAAGAGACGAGGGAGACGAGGATCAAGTCTAATTTAATCCTAACTATTTGTAATATTTCTAATTAGCCATGGCTAATTGGAATATTCGATTTTGTTCAATTTTTGCCTTTTATAGTTATTTGTAAATAAAAGAAGTGAGGACGGGGGACATAACTCACTTTTAGAATAAAAAGTCACTTCCTAGTAGCACAACATTGTGACTTAAAGGGGAGCCAAGGGGGCCAAAGGGGGACGCAGGAAGGGAGCCCACACAGACACATGGAGGGACTGCGCAAGAGGGAAGAAACACGTGGCAAGAGGGGAATCACGCAGGAGGAGGTGAGCCTTGGGATTGAGAGAGGCAAAGGCTATAAAAGAGAGAGGAGCCCCCCATTTTGATCATTCGGTTATGTGCATTTGAGCTAGTCATTTCGACTTATGAGCACGCTGGCTGTTTAGCTAGTCTGCAACACTGTTTAGTGCATTGAGTGTCTCCGTTCGGAGATCTCACCCTTAGCCCTGGGGGACTTCAAGTGCCTGCTCGGGCAAGGTAGTTCCATCAGTATTTTTGGAGCAATTTTGTTGGTAGTTGGCAGGAGGCTTGAGCACTATAGATGACTGCGCAGTCTTGAGAGGGATGACGTAGTTCTTTCTGACAACAGTTTTGGATTGGGGTTTTGCAGGAGGATTTATGCTGGGTGATTGAGCAGGGGACCAGCCCTTGCCCATTGGAGGATTTTTGGCAGGGTTTCAGGCAGAGTTCTAGAGGGGTTTCTTCAGTGGCAGTGCAAAGCATTGAGGAACTGCGCAGATCCCCAAGGGGGTGATTTTCGGGGGTTGGCTATTCGAGGAAAGCTTTCTGGGTTTTTTTGGGTTTCTTGAGTAGAGCCCGATTCCAGAGTTTCAACATTTTTCGAGGAGGGGAATAGCCCCAAATCCTCATTTGATTTCCAGCAGCAGCAGCACGACAGTTCTCCAACAACTTCCACGCAGTTCTGAGAAAGGCCATTCTTTGCTATTTTTAGTGTATTTTTTCACTTGCCTTGTGCAAGTTGAGGTGCCATCTTTCTGATCACCTCCTGTATTCATCTTATTACTCAGTATAATAAAATGGCTTAGCATTTCTTGAGTATCTGCTTATATTTCATGTTTACATTATTATATGCTGCACCATTGTTATTTTTATCATTTTGAGCTTCTCGGTTATTATATCATTTGCACATATTTGGTTGGGATTTTGTTGGGGTTTGAGAAATATTCCTAAACGGGATATTACAATGGTATCAGAGCATAGATCTAGCTCAGCCTGTGGAGCTAGCAGTCTATGACACCGAGGGAGAAACCTTACATCTGTTACAGAGGTAGGAAATACAGAGATAGTGAGCGTAGGTTGGAGAACACCTACGGAGAGGGAGACTGTGTTTCGGTGGTGGATGCAGAATAGGAGGAGCTTGTGGAGGACGCAAAGTAGAGGGATCCAATGGTAGACGAGGACAGGAAGAGATTTGCGGATATACTCCTCAAATCAGTGCAGGATCTGTCGAGGCAGATTGAGGTGATAGGGCAGAGATTCACGGTAGTAGAGGCCAGACAACATGAGAGCCCACGGGTCTTTCAGATTGGTGAGGGATCGGGTGCATCCCATCATTTGCTAGAGCAGCGTGATACTGCGTAGCAGGTGACCTCGCATGTCCTTACATGCTCTACCATGCCCACGTTCTTAGGAGTAGACACGGGGGTCGGAGCTTAGCAGGAGGCAGAGCCCGACCATATGGGCGATTATTTTGCAGAGTACTATGGGCAGGAGTTCAAGGATGCTCTTTCATTCAGAGACTTTGTTCAGCTCCAGCGAGATAGTAGACCCCACGACCGTCACAAAGGAAACCGGCATTGCCATGATGGTGACGCCCATCGTGCAACAAGTAGATTCCACTTGCCTACGTTTGATGGTTCATCAAACAGTTTGGCGAAGTCTTGGGTGGAGAAGCTGGACATTTATTTCCAGCTTAACCAGATGTTTGAGGCAGAGGCCATCAAGGTGGCAACATTGCATTTGGATGGTGAGGCCCAGGATTGGTGGTTTCATGGGATGGTTACACTCGGGCACTCTACAGTGACGACATATGCGGAGTTTACCAGGAGATTGATGGAGTGATTTGATCGGAGGGATCCATAGCAGCATTTTGTTGAGTTGACGAGGCTCAAACAGACAGGGAGCCTAGAGACCTACATTGCAGACTTCTTGAGGGTCTCCGTGATGGTGCCAGATCTATCCACGGTGTGGAGGGTCTATATGTATGTTGAGGGGTTAGCAGAGCCACTACGGGGTCTACGATCCACTAGTCCAGCGACACTCCAGGACGCTATCAGCAGGACCCGAGACTTACAAAATATCTTACTCAGGACTCGGACACCTTACCCCCAAAGACAGCCTTTTCAGTCTAAGGGGAAGGATGTGAGGATTCCACCTCCAAAGGGGAATCCAGGACGAGTACAGATTGAGGACGATGTCAAGAGGGAGCTGAAGAAGAAGCGGTTGTGCTTCACATGTCAGGGGCCGTGGGCACCGGGACATAGATGTGCTACTGGCAAAGCACATTTTATTGAGGTCTTCTCCGAGAGTAGTGGAGAAGAGGATGACGAGGATGAAGTGGAGGTAGGAGATAGCCATGCCATACAAGGACCTTTGCCACCTCTACCACCAGCAGTAGGTGGTGCATCTTTTGCACCTACCGAAGGGGCCCTTGCAGCATTGCGAGGAGTTCCCAAGTATCTGACACTACACATACGAGGGACAATATGTGGCCAGCGAGTATCAGTTTTGGTTGATAGTGGGGCGACCCACAACTTCATCGATGCACATATGGTTGAGCAGAGAGGTATACAAACAGAGAGCTTTGATGGGTTTTCAGTCTTGGTCCCAGGAGATCAGATCATGATGTGTGCTCGTTATGTTCCAGAGCTTTCAGTGATGATGGGCACCTACACATTGACTGACCACTTTTTTGTGCTTGATATCCTAGACACCAACATGATACTGGGTGTTCAGTGGCTTATCACTTTAGGGAAGGTCACCACGGATTGGAAGACCTTAGAGATGGAGTGGGATGATAAGAAGACAGGGAGGCATGAGAAGATACGGGGACAGCACACATATCCGCCTCAGATTGTGTCGGCTCATCAGATGGAGGCAGTCTTCCGGAAGGGAGACATAGAGTGGGTAGTGGAGCTACGTGCATCAGAGGCAGGGACTACAGGGCAGACGATACATCCAGAGATACAGTCCATCCTTGGTTGGTATGCCATAGTGTTTGGGGAGATTCCACCAGGACAGTCATCGGATCGGGGGTTTGAGCACACCATCGAACTTGAGCAGGGCATACAGGCAGTGATCACCACCCCCTATAGGCACCCCAAGGCCTATCGGGATGAGATTGAGCGGGCTATCCAAGAGTTGTTGGCTCTTGGGCACATTCGATTGAGCATGAATCATTTTGCTTTTCTGTGGTGTTGGTGAAGAAGAAGGATGGTACATTGAGGATGTGCATTGACTACAGGGCCCTGAAGAAGAAGACCCTAAAGAACAGGTACCCCATACCCAGGATCGATGAGTTGATGGACGAGTTGAGGGGAGCACGGTTCTTCTCAAAGATTGATTTGAGATCTGGGTACCATTAGATTTGCGTGAGGGAGCAGGACATTCCCAAGACCGCCTTCAGGTGTCACTATGGGCACTTTGAGTTCTTGGTGATGCATTTTGGGCTAACCAACGCCTTCGCTACATTTTAGTCCTGCATGAATTGCATCTTGCGTAGTCACTTGAGGAAGTTTGTGTTGGTATTCTTTGATGATATTCTCATTTACAGCAGGACTTGGGAGGAGCATCTCCAACACATTGAGACAGTATTGCGTATCTTACAGGAGCAGCAGTTCTATGCCAAACTCTCCAAGTGTGAGTTTGGGTTGATGGAGATGTTGTATCTGGAACACATCATAGGGGCGGACGGAGTGAGAGTCCACGAGGAAAAGATTAGGGCCATCAGAGAATGGTCGGAGCGAGAAACGTGACGGAACTTTGAGGATTCATTGGCATTTGTACTTACTACCAGAAGTTCGTCAAAGGTTTCTTGCAACAGATTTAACAAGGAAGGGGGCATTCAGTTGGTCAGATATAGCGCAGCGAGCCTTTGACAGGCTCAAGGAGGTTATGAGCAGCTGTCCAGTGCTTGCGTTGCCAGATTTTACGCAGCCATTTGTTTTGGAGTGTGACGTGTCGGTAGAGGGGATCAGCGCAGTGTTGATGCAGGGAGGTCACCCTATAGCCTTTGAGAGCCAGAAGCTCCTTTCGCACGACATGATGTATTCTATATACAACAAGGAGATGCTGGCCATCGTGCATGCATTGGCTAGGTACCGACAGTATTTGGTGGGTAATAGGTTCAGGGTGAGGACTGATCACAATAGCCTCAAGTTCTTTTTAGAGCAGAAGCAGCTACAGGAGAGGCAGCAGAAGTGGATTAGTAAGATCCAAGCATATGACTTTGACATTGAGTATGTCAAGGGTATGAACAACGTGGTAGCAGATGCCCTTTCACGTAGACTAGCCACGTTGTCTCTTATGAGCTTGGATACATATTGGAGGGCTCAACTCTTAGTAGAGTACTCCAAGGACAGGTTTGCATGTGAGATTCTGGATAGGCAGGTGGCAGATGACAGGTACAGGTTGGTCGATGAGATCATCTATTACAGGGACCAGATCTTCTTGACTGAGGGGTCTCAACTCAAGAAGAAGATACTCCAGGCATCACATGATTCACCATTGGCAGGACATCAGGGGTTTACCAAAACCTACAGGGCCATTAGAGAGAGGTTCTCATGGAAGGGCCTCAAGGAGGACATACTCCAGCACATCTGGGAGTGCGATGTTTGCAAGAGGAACAAGGGAGAGATGAGCCATCCCGCGGGTTTATTGCAGCCTCTCCCCATTCTGGAGGGGAAATGGGAGAGTATTTCAATGGACTTCATCACAGGGTTGCCCATGGTACAGGGCAAGGATTGTATATTTGTCGTCGTTGATCAACTAACGAAGTACGCACATTTTTTTGCAATATCCGCACACTATACAGCAATACAGGTGGTCGAGCTGTTCTTCAGAGGGCTCTGCAGGCTACATGGTCTTCCTAAGACCATCGTCAGTGATAGGGACAACCATTTCATGGGCAGGTTTTAGCAGGAGCTTTTCCGGTTGATGGGGACGGAGTTGACACCGAGTACTAGTTATTACCCACAAACGGATGGGCAGACAAAGATAGTTAACAAGTGGCTGGAGGGCTACTTGCGTAACTATGTCAGTGGGCAACATCGAGCATGGTTGAAGTGGCTGCATCTGGGGGAGTACTGCTACAATACTTCACATCACATGTCCATTGGTATGTCACCATTCGATGCCTTATATGGTAATCATCCTTTATCCTTTGTTGACGTGATGTTTGGTGATAGCAAGGCTCCTAGAGCTAGGATTTGGATCCAAGAGTCAGGATATTCTCCGAGCTCTCAAGGATAACATGGCTACAATGTAGAACTAGCAGAAGCTGTATGCCGACAAGGGTCGGGTGGAGAGACAGTTCGAGGTAGGGGACATGGTCTACCTACGATTACAACCATACCGACAGTGGTCACTAAAGATTACAACCATACCGACAGTCGTCACTAAAGCAGAAGGGGGCTTAGAAGCTCAAGCCCCGCTTTTATGGGCCATACAGGGTGATACGCAGGATTGGACAGGTTGCATATGAGTTGGAGCTACCCCAAGGCAGCAAGATTCATAACATTTTTCATGTATCATGCTTGAAAAAGGCATTGGGGCAGCAGGTGATAGTGATAGATGAGCTACCACCCATGGATGACGAGGGGCATTTGGTTTTGCAGTCGGAGGCCATCATTGATACCAGGGAGAGGCAGCTGCAGAGTAGGATAGTCCGGGAATTCTTGGTGAGGTGGAAGAATTTGCCGGATGAGGATGCCACTTGGGAGAGTGAGAAGATCTTGCAGCATCCATCACTTTAATTGGTTGAGGACAAGCAACATTTTGCCGGGGGAGACTGTAATATTCCTAACTAGCCATGGCTAATTGGAATATTCGATTTTGTTCAATTTTTGCCTTATATAGTTATTTGTAAATAAAAAAGTGAGGACGGGGGACATAACTCACTTATAGAATAAAAAGTCACTTCCTAGTAGCACAACATTGTGATTTAAAGGGGAGCCAAGGGGGCCAAAGGGGGATGCAGAAATGGAGCCCACGTAGACACATGGAGGGACTGCGCAGGAGGGAAAGAACACGTGGCAAGAAGAGAATCACGAAGGAGGAGGTGAGCCTTGGGATTGAAAGAGGCAAAGGCTATAAAAGAGAGAGGAGCCCCCTGATTTTGATCATTCTGTTATGTGCATTTGAGCTAGTCATTTTGACTTATAAGCACGCTGACTGTTTAGCTAGTTTGCAGCACTATTTAGTGCATTGAGTGTCTTCGTTCAGAGATCTCACCCTTAGCCCCGGGGGATTTCGAGTGCCTGCTCGAGCAAAGTAGTTCCATCAGTATTTTTGCAGAAGTTTTTTTGGTAGTTGGCAGGAGGATTGAGCACTGTAGATGACTGCGTAGGGTTGAGAGGGATGATGCAGTTCCTTTTGGCAGGAGTTCTAGATTGAGGGTTTGCAGCAGGATTTGTGCTGGGAGATTGGGCAGGGGATCAACCCTTGCATATTGGAGGTTTTGGCAGAGGTTTCTGGCAGGTTTCTAGAGGGTTTCATTCAATGGCAGCGCAGAGCATTGAGGGACTGCGCAAAACCCTAGGGGGGTGATTTTTGGAGGTCGGCTATTCCAGGAAAGCTTTCTAGGTTTTTCTGGGTTCCTTGAGTAGAGCCCAATTCCAGAGTTTCAGCATTTTTCGAGGAGGGGAGCAGCCTCAATCATCATTTGTTTTCTAGCAGCAACAGAGTACGACAGTTCTCCAGCAGCTTCCCCACAGTTCTGAGAGAGGCCATTCTTTGCTATTCTGAGTGTATTTCTTCACTTGCCTTGTGCAAGTCGAGGTGCCATCTTTTTGATCACCTCCTGTACTCATTTTATTGCTCAGTATAATAAAATGGCTTAGCATTTCTAGCTGCATTTCTTGAGTATCTGCTTATATTTCCTGTTTACATTATTATATGCTGCACCACTGTTATTTTGTCGTTTTGAGCTTCCTGGTTATTATATCATTTGCACATATTTGGTTAGAGTTTTGCTGGGGTTTGACGAATATTTTGGGTTAGGGATATTACACTTTACTTGTTTTGTTAACCATGTTCGACCACACTGTAACCGGCCACTAGATGCTCATATCTAAGAAACTCCATGTGGCATGGAATCCTCTCATCATGATCTACTATCAGGGACTAGGTTGGCTTTTTGACCATCAAGACGACTTTGCCTTGGGAACTGTGAACTACCTTGGAAAATGTGAATATTGTCAAAAGAGATTGCTATGATTTGAGAGTTGTCATGAGGAATATTGCACCAAGGCCGAGGTCAGATACAAACTTGATAGACTCTAACCATGTGGTATGACATAGGTGCACCTTTATGTGGGCTGGATTGGCCCATACATTGGTGATCACCTGTACAAATGCAGGCTCCCATAAGACCATGAGTCCGCAAGAGAGTCCACCTAAAGCCCTCCAATCCCATTTGGGATAAAAGTGACTTAGGTAAAACTTTCAAGGGATAGGGCATGGTTTGACGAAACAATTGGATATAAACTCAAAGACAAACATAAGTCTAGAATACCTAATACAGGTCCTCACATGGTTTTTACATTACTTTTGACTTGTGACCTTGGGCTTACAATGGTAGTGAATGCTGCTTAGAAAAAATATATGTATCCCTTCTAACAAGAGGGGTTCATAGGTATCTCTTCTAAAAAGAGAAGTAACAGGTCTCCAAACCCTATTTTATCTTTTTTCCTTGGGAAACATTCATTTTTTTATTATATATAAAAGGAAATACACTCGTCAGTTGCTTGGGCAGCATTCAACATAAAGATCCTGTCTGTAACGAAAACTAGCCTGTCCCAGAACCACAAAGTATTTCCATTTTGCAAAAATATTACATCTAGAGAGATGTCCTTTGTGTCAATTTCAATAATACTTTTCATCATAAACTCATATTCTAATAAAAAAATTAAGTATCATCTATAGTTTAAGCCACCAATTGTATCTCTAGCTGAATTATCTGGAGTACATTTGATTAGCACCTGATTTAAGAAACTGGTAAGGTGATTCAGGGAGAATGCTACCTTGGCCATTTGAAAGAGGTTGTCTCCAACGATGTTCCAATTAAAGAATGCACATGGTAGACCCTCTAGTCCAGAGGACTTGGCATTTTTCATGTACTTGAATGCTGTGAAAAACTCTTGCTTGGAGAAGTTGGAAAAGTTACTGTCTAATCTGCCCCTATCCAAAGAGGAAACCTTAGGGGGGAATGACCTTGTAACATTGATGCCTAGGTTACACCATGTTACCTGTCAAAGTATACAGAGACAATATATTATGAAAATGTAACCTGAACAAGTTTTTGATCTGAGAAAAGTTCTCTTGAGAACCTCCCAGCCTACGGAAGCCAATAACAACGTCCTATTCAGATTCACTTGGACTCTACTGTAAGTTGCAACAAGTATGTTGAACCAGTGTTTGGTTTGGATGTATGAAAGAATTTCATTGTCGTGCGTGTTATTTTAGCTGACAAACTTATATAGAGACAATGCTTATAAACTATTTCAGTTCGCCTAAAAATGCCAATGAATGTTGATATGAAATTCATAAAATCTTCAATGTAATTTTAAATCTATAGCATCTAACTGAGTTTGCCTTGTGAATGCAGAGAAAAATCAAGGCTGTCTTTCTCAATCAAACAGTTGCAGGCAGATCCTTTGTTTGAGACGTTGGATACATTGATGCCGCAAGTAAGGATTGTGGATCTTGTTATTATACTTATTGTCTAACATACATGAGGACACCTATAATGATAATACTGATAATAAATAACCAAGGGTCGTTTCTCTAAAGTGCATGTTGTTCCAGTATGTGACCATTCAATGTATACTTATACAGAAGGTCACATGTTATTGTTATCATCTATCACATTATATATTCAATACATTTAATCCATATGGGTTATTTTATGTTATTCTTTTTGCTTTGGATATTCAGTAAATGAACCAGTTGTGTTCATAATATCATATGTTTGTTACAAAAAAAAGAAAATATTGATTTATGTGAATTCTTTCAAACTTTAGGTTACAGAATATTATTTTTTTAAATGTCGATGTTTCTTTTTTTCAACAGGAAGGCACGTTGAACACAGTTACATCAACTGCTGATGATGTAGTGCCTAGTGAACCTCTTCGAGATTTAGAGCAAATATGCGAGGAACTGCTTCGGGAAAAGGGGTAATCACAAATCAACAGTGTCTTAAGCAGTTATATACCAAATATGGGAAAGCATTCTTGTTGGAATCTGGAGGCTATGGTTTTAGAAAATAAAATCTGGAATCTGAAAATTTGGTTCAATAACATATGGAATCCAAAACTATTTCTTGCCTCTCAACAGTCAAGAATACAAATGATATTGAAAAGTTTCAACAGTAAGTGAAATATTTGATCTTTCTGGCTTTCTTAAGCTGCTCCAATCAAAGACATATGGGGATTAGGAGTTCATTGTTATTCACATAATCTCAGTAACATAGCAAAATGTGTGTGCTCTGAATCAATCAAAATTTTGCACTTGTCTAATTTGCGTTTTTTACTCTTCTTAATTCTCGACTGGCCTCATGACAGGAAACATTACCAAAATATTTTCTCTTTATTATATTGATAATTAAAGTTGAATAAGGATATTGATCTGCATTTACTTGTACATCAAGATTCAAGACTACACTCTCTCCTTTTTAAATGTTGAACAAGCATACTGTACGATCTTAATCCATAGATGCCCACTTTCTGAATACTATATCACTAATTTCCTGTTCACACATAGGCTGTACTAGAGCCTGTTACCGCTCAAACTAGCAGGGGACCTAAAGGGGATCCCTAAAGGGGCAAATGCTAGACCAAGGGAAACAAATGGAGACTTAGTCCATTGTCACCTCAGCTAAAGCTCCCTACTATTTACTGACTTTCACTGATGGAAGGAGCCCCAGTATATATGGAGTCACAAATGAAGGATAAAACGACAAGTGGATATAGAGTGACCCAAATAATCCCTTTCCAAAAGAGGTTGAAGAATAGAGTTTGCTTGCTTTCTAAGCAAGGTACAATGTCTTCTAGGAGGACAGGAGGATTTGAGGGTTAGGTTTAGGGAATATGACTTGTGAAAGAGTTTTCCCAATCCCTAAAATCCTTATTGAAATTGGTATCCAGGATGGTTCTTGAAGAATCCATCTCCATGGATTACATGTTTGGCCTTCTTTCTACTAAGCATGGCAACGATTGTGTTTTCGTGTTCGTCGACAAATTCTCTAAGATGCCCATTCTGGCAGCTTGCAAGAAGAGTATCACAGTAGAAGCCACTACTATGTTCTTCTTTGAACGAGTGTGGGTACACTTTGGGATCCCATAGTCCATTACCTCATATAGCGACAACACGTTCTGAGTACCTTTTGTTCTAGCCTTTGGTCGATGCTGGACACCAAGCTCACTAAGTCCACAACCTTCCACCCCTAAACTGATGGCCAAACAAAGGTCATCAACGGGATGATTGTGCACATTTTGCGCATGTACAACTCGAAGCATCGACACACATGGGATGAATTTTGAAAGCTCCCCTATTTCCAACACACTTACAACAAAGCTCTCCATAGCTCAACTACTCGTAGCCTCTTTTAGGAGGGATTGGGTTTCCAACCACTATGTCCCATTGATGTGGCCATACCATTTGCAGTTACTCTGGTAGATTCGGCTCATGTCCAAGCCAAAGTTGATAGGGCTAACAACTTCATTGAGCACATTCAACACATATACCAGTAGGTCCATGACATATTGGATAGATCCAATGCTAAGTACAAGAAACATCATGATCAACATCAGGGGCCACACAAGTTCCAAGTGGGCAACAAAGTTTGGTTACATCTGCAAAAGGAGCACCTCGCTGGGCCCCACCGCAAATTTCGTCTTCTCCGATATGTGTTGTGCACCATCACCAAGGCTGTAGGGGACAATGCCTTCGAACATGGCATTATATGGTTCGTTGGCTTGCACTCGATATTCAATGTGGACCGGCTGCGACCATACTTTCCCTTGTTGTTGGACACATCCGATGTTATTGAGCGACTGACATCAATAGATCTCAACCCCAGTTGCATCGAAGAGGCCACAACTGACAAGATCATGGACACACAGATCAAAAACACTTGCCAGCAGAGGATCCAGCTCTATTGAGTCGCCAAAGCAGGCCAACTCCTTCACCAAGGCAAGTGGTTCACCAGCAACCAGGTTTAACAAAAATTTCTTCAACTCATGGAGGCTCTACGTGCAATGGGGACCATTGCTTTCTAAGGGGGGAGGACTGATCCAAGTGGATATTGGTGGCCACTCGCCTATTCCACCTAGACCTCTAGCTAGTTTCATTTGTTTCCTTGATTATAGCATCATTTACTATGTGTAGCAGCTTTTCAAGTCTTGAGCTTCCAGAGCTATTTTGACCCACTAAACGATATTTTTTTGAGGTCCGCAGTAGGTCCAAAGTCACAAGAAGGGCCTGTGGTAAATCTTGTAGTACTTGGAGAAATCTTTCCAACGAGATATTGTACACACCAAACAGAGATCATATGACCAAGCTATGGCACCGGGAAGTTAACTACCCAACTAACCCCAATGGGGCCCACAAACTCTTGTCATTCCATCTCCTGGGGTTAGGGTTTTCCCTTGTTCAATAATAAAAGGGGCCTTGAACCTCATTATAACACAGTTCAAAGGCATGTAGCCGCCACATCTCTTCTCAGAGATAAGCTACCACCTCCCGAGCTAGTTTATTTCCATTCTGTATGTAAGCATATGTCAGTTCTTTGATATTAATGAAATGAATTTTTATTTTTGCTGCATCTCAGTGTTTATGTTTGTATCTGTATTCTATTGCATTCCTGTATAAGTACGGATGCAAATCCATAGAGCAAATTTTGTGGTTAGACCTTGAGATTCTCAGATTCAGTTGATCCATAACTTTCTTAGTCATGGCATTGGTTAAGGCCCCTAAATCTAGCATACAGTTATGAAGTAGGTAGTCATTAACTTCTAAAGTAGGGAAGAAAGACTGATTATCTTCATTAGTCATGTAATAATTTAGATCCTTTAACTTAATTTCTTCGTCTTTTGAATGTGTACCAGTGTTATTGTATTGAGCCATGCCTAGAGCTTTGAAGAACACTGCTCTTTGAGAAGGAAACTTTAGAAGTTCTAGCACTGGGACAAAAATCTTAACATTGTTTATCCACGAGGCCCAATCAATTTTCAATCCTGATTGATAACTTTTAGTGCAACCTGCTTATTTTGATTATGAACCTTGCCCTTCTTTTGATAAGTATAACCTTTGTTTCTAGCAATTTCTAGAATCTGTTCCTGAGATGGAGTTTCACCATACATTTGTGTGATAGGGTACTTCTCATCACTGAAGTTATTGATGGTGAAAGATGAAGGGATCATGTTTGCAGAACAACCTTCCTTTGAAGAACTTTGATTTCACTGGTTCCTTCATCTAGGAGCTTTCTAGCGATGGCACATGCACTTTCTTCATGAAAACTTTCACAAGGTCTGCAAAATGGAATAGGTTGATCAATAATATTAGCGGAATTGAGAGGAGTGGGGGGCCTTTGACCATTCAGAGGATTCCTTCTTGGCCATGGATTGTTATTACCTCTATTATTATTGTTATTTCTAGGTTGAATATTCCGATTTTGATTTCGTTCCATTTGAATCAATGTAGATTGCATGCCACTTATTTCTCTAGCATGCTCAATCCTCATTTCCTTAATCGTTTGAGTTAATTCCTTGATTGGGTCATGTTCTATCTCATTTATTTCTTTTCCTCTATTTTTTATTGGACCTTTTTCAAAACCAGGAATTTCCGACTTACCAGATGCTTTCTTATATTTTTCTAACTCTTCGGGAACAACTTGAGCAGTGGCTAGATTAGTTGACTTTGCATCTCTAATTTCATAAGATGTATCGACACAAAAAGCTTCAAGATATTGCTCTAATAGAGATTTGTCTGGAGGCTTATAATCCTGAGTCATTTTTATGATAATGATTAAATTCTTGTAATGTTTCATTCTCATTCTTCTTTATGCCATTAATAGCTTTGAAAAGATGTATTGCTGTGAAAATTTCTAAATCTAACAAATTAGAAATCCTATTGTAGTAAACTGATATGCATTACCTGCTTGTGTTCTTTATTTTAACAAGTTAATTTTAGAAATATTTAGAAAATATTAATGCAAATACACTGCAACCTACACCAATATACAGATCAAGTATTGAAAAATAAATGAGACGACCACACAAAGGACACTTATTTTTGGACTAACGTCCCCAGAAAAACCCAGTGTGGGAAAACCGGTGCAACATATATGAGGTTTTATTATTACGCAGATTTTTGAATACTACTAGGGTGCCAAATCTAGCTCACCCAACAAAGAATAACCTGACAGAAGTACCTCTATTTGAAGATCGATATTTTGGCGAATCTAGCAACTGGATGAACAAACCCCACAGGTGACTATGTTGTCCCCATTGGTGTGCAGTGGTGGCTGCTCCAAGTTCTGCGTTGGAACTGCGTCACCCTCCAAGTGAGCCTTCCCAACTCAGAAATTGATCTACTGAACCGCTGCTCGATCTGCCTCACAAAAACCCCTGCGCTACCTCTAAGTGATTGCGTCAGCTCCTCTAGCCTGTGTCACCCTTCTAGAGCTGCGTTGTCTCTCCTTGGTGCTATTCTGCCTCTCTGCTATGTATTCTTAGCCTTGGATTGAAGTCCCTCTGCCAAATTGTCCCTCTTTGCACTAGAAAATTACTCTGAAATTCTCAGCAAACCATGCCCCAAAATTTCGAATTAGCTCAAGTGTTGCTCTCTCTGTGTGTATTCTCCAACTGAGCTCAAGCCTTCCTTTATACTTTTCTTGTTGAGAAATCAATGACCATGATCTAATCTCTAATCAACGGCTAAGATTAAATTAGACTTGATCCTCATCACTTAGAAGCTTCTTACCCATATTTACATTAATTCTCTTTAATTAATTTAATTTCCTAAGTTTTAACTTAGGCACCATTAAAAATAATTAATTATTTGAATAATATGCACTTTGGGTGGAATTTCTCCAAACGATTTCTGGGTCTTGGAGATCTCATGTGTTCTAGCCCCTCCACAAAATTTCGGAGCTAGAGCACATCCGATGCTACTCAAAAGTCAACACTCCCTCTTAGCAAGGAATGTGCTCTAGCAATACTTCCCAGCAGAAGTATCACATTGATCCACGACATCGGTCCTTTGCGCTGTTGTCGCTTGACCTGCTACCCTTCATCCACTGTGCTGCTACAATTTGTACTGTTGCCCATGACACTACCACTGTCACTGTTGTATTTGTACTGCAACTCCTTCTCAATATGCTAGATCACGCTGCCCATAGCACTGGCATTGCTAATTGCTGCACTGCAACTCAGTTGCTGAGAAGTAAGCAACTAAAAATCCACCCAAAAGCTGACATGCTGGTTAGTTTGGATGCCCCTTGCCGCTAAAGCTACCTCTGCTACTAATCTGTGCTGACCCTCTAATGCTACTGCGTCACTGTTGTATCTGCTCTGTGCCTTCCGCATTGCTGCAACACTCCACTGCGTTGCTTCAGACTTTGGCGCTCTAGCTCTGCCACTATTGCTCCATCATTCCTCGCACCAACTAACTCCCGTCATTCTGCTACTGTCATTAAGGGCTCCCATAGCCGTATGTAATCCAAGAGTTTGAGCACTTAGAAGGATCCTGCCCTTTTTATGTAGTCCTCCTGACTACAACTCAATATTGCCCCACCTCTTCTCTAGAGGTGCATGAGCACTCATGGTGCAATCATCATCATCCTCTTTGTTAGCTTGCGCTAGAGTAGCCTTTGAGTCAAACTTCTCTTCTTTGCCCTTCTTCCAAGGGCACTGCGTGGTGAAATGACCCATTTCTCCACATCAGAAGTATCGGACTTTGGATATGTCCTTCTTTCGTTTCTACTGCCCTTGTTGTCCCGCTGATGTGAGAGATGCATCCTCCTCTTCCTCCTCCTTGATTTTGACCTCTTTGCTACTGCTTCCCGCCTTGGTCCATTGTCTTATCTCTTCTTGTCGAAGCGTTGCCCACATCTTTTCCCAACTGGGAAGAGAAGCCCTACCCAAGATGCTTTGGACAAAGGTTTCCCAGTCTTTAGTGATACATTTAGGTCTGTCTTGACCATGAATTCATCATTTGGTGTAGCCCCTACAAAAGTTAGTTGGTCACGGGTCCTTTGCAACCTGAGAAGGAAGGGATCGATTTCTTCTCCCTTTTGCATCTGAAACTGTCTCAGCTGACTCTCAAGCAACGTCTTCTGTTGAACGAAAGTTCCCTCATACAATTTGGTAAAGGCCTTCCACATTTCCCTTATTGTGTCTTTCTCAGCAATATGTGGGATCACATGATCCTTGACCTTGTCCAAGATCATGCACTTTGGCTTTGCGTGAGCCTCCTCATACTTCATGAAAGGATCAACATCGGCCGGAACAACAACTGTCCTCAAGGCATAATCCTTGATGCGATTTTTATCCAAAACTACCAATATCCTGGCCTTCCAGATGATGAAGTTGGATGCTCCATCCAACCTATCCTGATCCCTCAGCCCGTTAACAACCATCTTTACTCAAATAAATGTTGAACTGGTTCTCTTCTCCTTCTTTTGTTGTTGCCCCAGCAAAACTCGGATCTGGATTTCTTTGGCGCTAGAAATCCTCTATGGAACAAGCTCCCTCTGAATTTCAATTTCCTTCACGGAAATCCTTCTGCCAACCATTGTCGAACCACCCCTCTGATCTCTCTTTGCTGCTGCTCAGCATTAGATCTAGATTTCTTGGCAAGAAATCTTCTGAGGCACTGATTCCCTCTACTTTGCTTCTGCCCCAGTAGGTACTATTTTGCACCAATAGAATCAGCACCCCATCGCGACTCCAGATGAAATCTGCGTTGCACCTCAAGCCACGACAACTCGAAAAACGAGACTCAACAGTCTCCGCATTGGCCCAGTAATAACTACACTTCCCTTTGTAGCAACAACATCACCCAATCAGGCTGACTCAGGCTCTGCGTGAATCTCCATTGGTGACTGTTTCACCCCTCTTCTGCTCTCTTGGCCTGAAACTACATTGTCTCTCAGGACCACTGTCTTCTCGCACAGATTTTCCTTTGTCCTTTCGCTAATGGCTGTAATCCTCCTTGATATGCAATCGCTCTGATACCATGTGAAAATTTTTGAATATAACAAATCAAAAATCCTACTATAGTAAACTGATTTGCATTACCTACTTGTGTTCTTCATTTTAACAAGTTATTTTCAGAAATATTCAGAAAATGTTAATGCAAATATATTGTAGCCTACACCAATATATAGATCAAGTACTAAAAAATAAATGAAACAACCACACAAAGGACACACTTATTTTTGGACTAAACGTCCCCGGGAAAACCCAGTGTGGGAAAACCGGTGTAGCAGATATGAGGGTTTTATTATTAAGCAGATTTCCAAATACAATTAGGGTACCAAATCCGGCTCACCCAACATAGAATAACCTGGCAGAAGTACCTCTATTCGGAGACAGATATTTTGGTGAATCTAGCAATTGGATGAACAAACCCCACAAGTGACTGCGTTGTCCCTAGTGCTATGCAAGGATGGCTGCTCCAAGCTCTGCGCTGGTACTGCCTCACCTCCCCTAGGAGCTACGTCACCCTCCCAGTGAGCCTTCCCAGTTCAGAAATTGATTTGTTGAACTGCTGCTCGATTTGCCTCACAGAAACCCCAACGTTGCCTCTAAGTGACTGCATCATCTCCTCTAGCCTCTGCGTCACCCTTCGGGAGCTGCACTGTCTCTCCTTGGTGTTGTTCTTCCTCTCTGCTATGTATTCTCAGCCTTGGACTAAGGTCCCTCTACCAAACTACCCCTCTCTGCACTAGAAACTTACTCCAAAATTCTCAACAAACCATACCAAAAAATTTCGAATTAGCTCAAGTGTTGCTCTCTTTGTGTGTATTCTTCAACTGACAGCAAGCCTTCCTTTATACTTTTCCTAGTGAGAAATCAACAATGGTGATCTAATCTCTAATCAATGTCTAATATTAAATTAGACTTGATCCTCGTCACTTAGAAGCTTCTCACCCCTATTTACATTAATTCTCTTTAATTATTTTAATTTCCTGAGTTTTAACTTAGGCACCATTAAAAATAATTAATTATTTGAATAATATGCACTCCAGGTGGAATTTCTCCAGACTATTTCTGGGTCTTGGAGATCTCATGCGTTCTAGCCCCTCCACAAAATTTCGGAGCTAGAGCACATCCGATGCTACAAAAAAATCAACACTTCCTTACTTCTTGTCCCCATATTTACCCTTAAATGCGGTGATGAGAGCTTGCAAAAAATCAAAAGCGTTATCAGGCTTGTCTAAGTACCATTGCAATACATCATCTTTTAATGAAAGGACAAAGAGTTTCATTCTAACATCTTCATGATTGTAGGCAACGACGTGAGCATGTCTTAGCAGAAAAGATGTGAACTTTTTGATGTGAGCATCAATAGTGGTTGCATTGTTCCCTTGAAACATAGGGATCTTATCCATATCAACATTTGGAACATTATGAGGATACACTTGGACATTGACAAAGTTGCAAGGCTTGTAAAAATCCATGATGTCCAGACAAACAGGATCAGGGAAAAGCAAGTGGATCTGAAGGAGGGCTTCTTGTCTGAGAAAGATTAAATGCTTACTAGAATGTAATTTGTTTAATCGAGCTCTTAGAGCCTTTTCAAGATCAGGAGCTGGGTTAACCAAGCTACCAGGATTTCTTCTACTATAAGCTCTTGCGAATGAATGAATAATTGGAGTCGCCACCCAAACAAGAAACTAACCCAAATGTCCAAGTAGCTAAGGTGCAAATAGAAAGGTGAACAAGGTGATAAGAAGATTAGTGAGATGTCAATGCGCTAGAGAATGTGGTGTTTGATTGATTAAGAAGATGAAAATGATTAGAAGATTAGGAAGAATGTTGTTAAAGCGCCGAGATAAAATTATCCTCAACAACGACAATAGAAAAATGTTGTCGCCCAAATTGTACAGGCAAGATGCGACAATGCTTAGGGCGGGGGCTGTCACTCTGATCCTTGCCCTCTCCGTTCAAATTGTCTCCCTACAAAAAACTATTGGGGGTAGTCCCTATGAAATGTGAAGATGGGAGACTCGTTGGCAACCAAGAAGTCCGGGAGAAAGGAGACATAATTGAATGGCCTAGCAACCTGGTTGAATTAACAAGTTAAATGATTTGATTGAATTATTATGGAAGACCAATGCCTTAAATAGAGTCAATTACTTTCTTAAGACAAATTAATTACCTAGTCACTGGATGAACAGTTGTTGCCTTAAGGATGCTTCACTATCCTAAATGAGATGCAAGAACTACAATCTAGGTGAGGTGCAAAATCTTGGCTAATTTTAGATTATATGCCTATTCTAAGTATATCCTTTCACTTAACTGTCTTGAATCTAGTCTCTAGAGTAAGTTGTGAGAGAAAAACTGGGGGGAAGCAAGCTGAGGCTTGGTTAATGATACCTCTTCTAGGCTTATAACCATCTGATGCCTTGGGTGCTGTAGAGACTATGACTCTGACAACTGCAAGGTCACCGTGTTAACCACTAAAGAGGAGCTAAACTTCTCAAGCTAGATGAGAAAGGTGAGCCTATCTCTCTATCGACCAAACTTATGGTTGGAAGTTAATTAATTAATGCAAGAGACTAATCCTAATATGCAAGTGCAAGAGATGGATGAGTGCTCTTAAGGTGAGATTACTTAATGCTCTTAAGTACTTCATTATAATGATCTTCAATGAACAATGAAGTACTTACACAATAGATAGATGAGAATCTCAATCACAAGAGAAAGTGCTCAAAACTCAACAGTGCTAGAAGATGTGACAAGTAGAGATTTGCTCAAAGACAAGATTAATGTTACCTAATACAATTAGCAACTTCAAGATTAGAACAATATGCCAATTAGATATTCAAAGGATATTTAGATTTCTCAACAATAAACAAGGTATCCTCTTATCCAACAATGATACTAGCAATGAGAAACACGATCATTAATTATAATGTCCCTTCGAGCAATTAGCCAATTAAACACTTATCAATTTGATTAGAGCACTTACGTGTAAATACAAGAGTGCAACTAGATGCCAATGATTCAGAAATACAATATGGATCAGCCAATACACATGTCATTGCAGCAATAAGAAAATTACCCAATTACTCACTTTAACACTTATCCAAAATCCACAAGGTATAAGAAAGAAAGGGTAAATAAGATTAGGTGACCTTCAACCACTTTTAACATTGTTGTAATTTTTATATCAGACCTTATGCAGTAAATTTCAGACCTTGAAATATTATTGCAACCTTCAAAAAATGATCAAATGTGCATGGAAAAGCAAACCCAATGAGAGCTAGTGACAGTATAATGATGAAATATGATTATCAATGAATTATTATGCCACTGCTATGAAAACTTGCTACTGCTGTAAGTGTTTTTATGTGGCTGTAGAAACATATCAAATCTGAAACTAACCAATCAACCCACAAGCAAACCACTTATATGTACTAAAATTAACTTAAGCTTACTTCTTAATGCATTAGGTGATTTATTGATGAATATAGGCTTGTAAAAAATGTGTTTAAGCCTTAATTATACTGCTGTCATAAATTACTTCAGAACTCAAATTTAGGACAGTGGTGAAACAAGAGGGTTAGAGAGCAAACCAAGAGGCCTTGAGGCCTAGTTGAAGGCTAGATTAACCTCCAATAAATTTGAACACCTGCAACTACCAAGTTAGCTCTGATATCACTGCAAAATCACGTTGTTAGCCCACTAAAACAATGCAAAACCTAGAGATCGCTGAATACAAGACTAGGGCAAGGGCTAGAAGGCTAGAAAACCCGAAGACTAGGGCTAGAAATGTCAAATGAGAGGCTAGAAGAGAAAAACAAGGGCAGAGACCAAGGGAAAGGGGAAGATGAGGCTACGACAAGGGCAAACAAGCCCTTTAAGGCTGATGTCAAGCCCTTAGAGGCTGATGCAAGGGAAGAAAAAAACCTTAGGAGGGCTTTTAGCTAGGGTTAAAACCCTTAAAGGGCTACAACTAGGGCCCAGAGGGGGCCCAAAAGGAAGGAGGGCCGAGACCCTAGAAGAGCTGGACGACTTCTACAAAGGGGGCCCAAGGCCTTTTTAGGCCCACGACTAGCCCTAAAAGGTTGTGGCCTAGGCAAAGGAGAGGGACCAAGGGCCCTAGGAGGCTCCTAGGCACTACGACTAGGCTGAAAATGGAGGATTTAATCCTGCAAACCAAAATTTGTTCAAAAATTTGCTGCAAAAATGTTGGACATTGGGCCTAGAGGATGAATGGAGATTAGATCTTGCCTTCCTAGGTCTAGAACTGCCTCAAAACTCCAACAAAAATCTTCTTGAGCAACTTGAAGTTCACCTGCACAAATGAGTAAAAAATGCCAAACCCAAAATATACATACAAAAACTCAAAACCCACAAATAGGTTAGAAATAATTTTCAAATAATTTAGAAATATACAATATTTTAAATTTTTTGGAGAAATAATTTTGGATAAATAACAATGGATGAGTATATTTTGGAAAAATAAATATTGGCTAAAACCCTCCTGCAAAATCAAATACCATAAAGAAATCTCAAAGCCCAAACATAGTCAGCCTTGCCCCACAGTTTGTGAACATGGAGCCCAAGGGTTAGCTTACCTGTAAATCTCTATTATATTCTCAAGAAAATTGTTAAATCATATAGTGAATCACATC
Organism: Pinus taeda; assembly: GCA_000404065.3. Taxonomy (NCBI): domain Eukaryota; kingdom Viridiplantae; phylum Streptophyta; class Pinopsida; order Pinales; family Pinaceae; genus Pinus; species Pinus taeda. The sequence continues at coordinate 34,137 of APFE031627989.1, read as the reverse complement.
ACCTAAGATATAATATATCAATAGAATGTTCTTATCGCCGACAAATGAAATAAAAATTATCAATCAATATTCAACTCAAAATAGGATCACACATAGCTAACGCATACCACAAATCAGTGGAAGAAAAACACCATGAACTGAACCCTAAAGTCTTTCTATTATGATATAAAACGTTTCCAGTAGAGCAGCAGCTCAATACTAGCATTCAAGAATTACATCCTCCAAGGATACCAATAGAAGCAAACTGACTTCTTTATATAGAGAAAGCCCTCCAAATGCAAAATAATGGCTAGTGGGTTTGATCCATGTCAAAATAATCTTGACCGTTGAAAATAGCTTGATGATCTTTTAATCTTCATTGTCTAATTTTTAATTTTGAGGAAAAAATCGATTTTTTTCTTAAACCCCACTTTTAATTAATCCAAAAATAAATATTTTGGATTAATTTCCTCAAAAATTTGACTTTGGCTTAACCACCAAGGTCCATGGGCTCAAATTTGATTAAAATATCAATTTTTCCCTTGGTGGAGAACCTCCAAAAATTGATTTTCCTTTGACCCATTAATATTTTATTATTTTCCACTTGGAGAGAAATTAATTCCTCTATAATTATTTTTGACTCAATTAATTAATTTTCTGGCTTAGGATTTTAATTTAATTTAGCCAAAAAATTTAATTAATTGACACTAGAGGGGATTGATATTTTTTCACCCTCAAATATTTTAGCCATGGTTTCTAAGTATGAGGGACCATGCTTTAAAATATTTTTTACATCAAGATATTACAATTAATTGAACCCTGAAAAGGGGAATACACCTTTACACATAGACCTTATGACATTACCTAATTCTGCGACACAATATGATCTAGTATAGTCCAAATTTGTTTGTAATAAAATGATTTATTCAAATGTGCTTAAATTATTCCCAAACACACATTTAAAAAAGACTCGATATAACACTAAGATTCACCGAAGACCTTTGTCAAGAGATTCCACCCTAGCTTTGGGGTTTAAGCGTGTTGAAAAATGTGCAACAAGAAATGTTAAATTTAGAATGTGCTAAAAATAGAACTCCTAAAAATAGCACTTCTAAAAATAGCAGTTTGGCCAATGAGCATTTTGGCCACCTTGAGTGAGAGGTGAAACTGCTAAAAATAGAATCTTCTAAAAATAGCATTTCTGGGTCCCTTCCTATTTTTAGCAGTCCCTAGTCTAACTATAGGAAGTAAAAATGAATTTGGTTTTAACAACAGTTTAAAATATTAATTAATTAATCTCCATGAGTTATTTAATTATGGAAAATTAAACTTGAAGTCTTTGTGAGATCATGCAATTATTTTCTCCTTTGATTTAGGAATTTATCCCTTGATTAAAGGAGACAAGGTTCAGTTCTATAATGAGAGAATCAGTTGACTTAGTTTAACTTAGTCAAGTCCAGTTAGATTATTTTAAAAAGTTGTTAAGATAATGAGATATAGTTTGTTAATGCTTGCATGCATGTGACAACTATTATTTTAGATAATTGAGCATTTTCTCATGGATAACTGATGCATGTTAGTTCAGACAGAGACCCAGTTGAGATCAGATGAGGGACAGTGTACTATCAGATGCTTGGATATTTCTAGTAAGTATTCCTTACATGGAGAAGGATCTATTTCCAAGAAAAATACGTATTATAGGAGATTGGAGGACTTGTGGCCTATATATTGAGGCCTAGGTAGTCTATGATCTTCATCATCAGAGTACTGTAAAGACTGTAAACTGAAAATTTCAAGATCCGAAAACTGAAATGCAGAACCGTAAAAATAATGAAAAACTTACCTGGACTGCTGTCGACTGGTTTTGCTATCTGCTCCTGTTCTCTGAAGCTGAATCGATTACTGGGAAACCAATTCCTCCCAGCCAATTCAGCAAGCTTCAGTGAAGCTTATTGCCCCCGTGCCCAGAACCTCAGGTCAATCAAAGCTACTCTCATTCCTGTTCTCGATCTTCCTCTGCCCTCTCAGTTTTCTCCTCTCAGTTTTCTACCCCCAGTTTTCTGCCCTTCAGGCGTTTTATAGCTACAGGTATGGCGGTGGCCGCCCCCCCCGCATGCAACCACCGCCTCCCTCCATATTGCCACGCTTCTGTCCACCTCCTCAGACCAGAAGCTCCTTCATCATCTCTTCTGAATTTATTACAGGTTTGCCTTTTCACCTATTACGTTTGGTTTATTCGATTTATGTATTTAAAATTTCCTTTTTTTGTGATTTTTAAGTTTGGTTTATATATATGTATTTTCTTGATATAAGGTTGGTTCATAAACATAACGTTTATTAATATTATGTATAAAGTATGAAGTTTAATAAAATATAAAAGTTATTAATATTATGTATAAAGTATGAAGTTTAATAAAATATAAAAGTTATTAATATTATAACAAATATAAAGTTCATAACTTCATATTGGTTAAATGTTTTTATTATTTCTTAATTTTATAAATGGGTTGTTACATACACTCCCCCTTCAGAAAACTTCGTCTCGAAGTTAGAGTTTAGGTTTAGGATTTTAATGGACAATTCTTGCTCCATCTAAGTTCCCAAGCTATTCTAAAATCAACCTATCCTTCCTAATCTCTTCCGCTCCCATCCTATCTATCCTCTACTGGAGTATGCCATGACGTCAGTTTTACTGACCCAACCATGCATAAACTCTAAGGTGACAGCGTCGGTTATACCGACCTGATTCCCAGTAGGCATCCGGCAGTCATCATCACACGTCGAGGGGAGCGTGACTCGCACAGTCCTCCCATGACTCCAAGGTTTGGAGGATAAACGGTGGGCAACACCTCCACCCCTCCCAGTAGAACTTAGGGTGAACACCCTATCATAGAATCACTTGGAGCTTTAATTGTTCTGAGGTTCTATCATCACGTGGTTTTCCAGTAATCGAATCACTTTACTTTACCTGCAATTATACACCCACTCATGCATTCGGAAAATGTGCATCAGCGTATTCAAAACAACTCATGTATTATTCATTTTAACATATTTTACCATTTTCTATGCATGTCTTTTTGAATTTCATCTAAAATGTAGTTATTTCCTGAGTTCTATTGATCATATTTGACATGTAAAAATAAAACAATTTACAATATCTAATTTCCATTAGAAGTAAAAACCCTTTAACTGGCTTAACTTTCCTTTGGCAACTATACTTTAATAAAATGAACCACATATATCGTTTTGGTATCCATGTAAGCAAGAAGTTTAACATATTATGTCCCACATTCCACGTTATTTATAATCATCAAAGGCCGGGTCTCTGATTGCAGTGAAGTAAAATATTACAAACTAGTTAATGTCTCAAAATTGACATAGTTCGGGTATCTTTGCATATGTCTCGTTTTTCCCACTTTCGGATCCAGGACTATACTTGTCCCATTGGACCTTAACTTGGTCCACCAGGCAGTTCCTGAGCTGTCGAACCCTACGTTCCAGAATACGTAAAGGTTCGACCGATATTACTCCCTCATCCGACACCTGCAATTCCTTCCATTGAAGGTTATGAGATAGATCAGCTATATAATGTCTTAATACAAAAACATGAAATACATTATGAATTTTATGCAGGTGAGGTGGCAAGGCAAGATGATAGGCAACAAGTCCCACGCTTTCCACGACTTTAAATGGCCCAATAAATCTGGGCAATAACTTTGTCCCTTTCGCGAATCGAATAGTACTTTTATTTGGCTTGATGCGTATGAAAACCTGATCCCCTACTTCATACCTCCTATCAGTTTTGTGAGCGTCAGCACAACTCTTTTGTCTATCCTGAGATTCCTTTAATCGTTGCCTAATTTGCCTTACCTGCGCTTCCATTTCATGGATTAATTCAGGTCCTATTATCACTCGATCTTCTAACCTGTCCCAGCTTAACGGTGTCCTGCAAGGTCGGCCGTATAAAGCTTCAAATGGAGGCATCCCAATCGAGCTGTGGTAATTGTTGTTGTATGCGAATTCAACTAAGGGTAGATACTTTTCTCAGTGTGATTGCTGATCCATTACATACATTCGCAACATGTCTTCAAGTACTTGATTTACTCTTTCAGTCTGCCCGTCAGTCTCAGGATGGTAAGCAGTGCTTAAATTTAGCTGAGTACCTAAGGCTGTTTGCATGCAATTCCAGAACCTCGAAGTGAATCGAGAATCTCTATCGGATATAATCTTTTTAGGTACTCCATGAAATCTGATAATTTCATTTATGAATACTCGAGCTACGTCAGCAACATCGTAAGTGTCTCTCACGAGAATGAAATGGGCGCTTTTTGTTAATTTATCCACCACTACCAAAATGGCATTGTGTCTTTGAGAAGTAAGAGGTAGTCCAGTAATAAAGTCCATAGCAATGGTCTCCCATTTAGACATAGGAATGTCGTGGAGTTGTAAAAGGCCCACTGGGTGACAATGATCGGCCTTTACTTGCTGACATTCCAGACATTTTGCAATAAATTGGGTGATATTGCGCTTCATACCTGACCAAAAGAAGAGCTTCTTGGTGTCCGCATACATTTTCCCTACTCCAGGATGAGCACAATAAACTGCTCTGTGGGCCTCCCCAAGAATGGTATCCCGAAGATCTTTATCATCAGGAATATACATCCTCACGTGGAATCGTAAGATCCCATCATTTTCTAGATCATATCCCTCAAATTTAGTTTCTTTTACCCTGTTACCTTCAAGACTTGCTCTTACTTTTAAATACCAGTTGTCTTTTGTAAGTTGATCCAGTACTCGCTGTCTTAAGTCTACTTTAATGGGTATGAGAGAAAATATCTGAGGTCTTCTGCTTAAAGCATCTGCCACTACATTTTCTTTTCCTTTAATGTATGATATCCCGAAGTCATATTCGCTTAAAAATTCACTCCATCGTCGTTGCCTTGCATTTAAGTCTCTTTGGGTGAACAAATATTGTAGACTTTGATGGTCGCTCTTAAGTGTAAAACTTCGTCCCACTAGATAGTGTCTCCAAATCTTTAAAGCTAATACTACAGCAGCTAATTCTAAATCGTGAGTAGCATAGAGTTCTTCATGAGTTTTTAACTTCCTGGAAGCATATGCTATTACTCCTCTATCCTGCATCAACACTACACCCAGTCCCTGTTTGGATGCATCAGTGCATACTGTAAAATCTTTGTCCATGTCCGGAACTCTTAGAATTGGCGCACTGGTGAGTAGCCTTTTGAGTTCGGAGAATGCCTTGCTGCATTCCTCGGTCCATTCATACCTAATACCTTTCCGCTGAAGAGTTGTAATTGGCTTTGCGATTTTGGAGAACCCCTCTACAAATCTTCAATAATACCCGGCCAAACCCATAAAGCTTCGAATCTCATGAGCATTTCTCGATATTGGCCAATCCATGATCGCTTTTACTTTCTCAGGGTCT
>APFE031627989.1:0-17076 GCA_000404065.3 Pinus taeda | reverse complement strand
AAATTAAATTTATGTTTGTAAATCAAGATCAGTTTTGAGAATTATCCATTGGTTATATTTCCAATGTTTTGACTTTGAGTTTTTATGATAAGAATAAGCATTCAAATTGTTGTTATATGTTTAATATTTGTATTATCTAATTTTCACTTTAATTTTTGTGTGAATTATTATATTTTGAAAAAAAAAACTATGAATATTATTATTTTTCAACATAAAATTAAGAACTATTCATTAGTTATACTTCTAATGTTTTGACTTTGAATTTTTATGATAAGAATAAGCATTCAATTATTGTTATTATATGTTTAATATCTGTATTATTTGATTTTCACTTTAATTTTTGTGTGAATCGTTATTTTTTGAAAAAAAAAGAAACTATGAATGTTATTATTTTTCAACATAAAATTAATAAAAAATGTTATTTTTAAATGAAGTTGTATAAGGCAACCTTTTGAAAATCTGGTAAACGGATTTTTCTTCCTTCTCGGTTTCTGTTTCCTTCCTAGTTGATGTGACGTCTTCGGAGTTCCCTCCCCCATCTACAGAGGTCCCTTGCCCATTTTCGTCTGTCGACCCTTCGACCCTCCAAGTTACAGGGCCCCCATATATGTCATTGACCAATCATTTCCTCCAAGTTATGTGGCCCCCATATGTCATTGACCAATCATTTTAGGGCGTTGGAAAAGGCCAAAAGAAGTGTGGGAGGAAAGAGTATGCATTTTTTGTTCTTCTGTAAAAGTGGAAACAGAAATAACATTTCATTTTAGAATGGGAGGCCTTCAAAGACAATAGGGAAAATTATGTAGATATGTTGGCAGCTGGCTCTTGGGATAATTTATTTAGCCAGAAGTTTGTCGAGAAGCTGGGAGTATTTATTTTGAAGCTTCATAGAAAAATGGTTGAATACATCATGTAAGGACTTGCAGTCCTTGGCACGACCACCGGCACGATGTGCGAAGGCTTGTTGGCAAGCGAGCGACTCAGAACAACGAAGTGCGAGCTCGTGACCGAGGTGTGAGGACATATGTAATAATGCACATGAAGGGAAGGTTGAGCAAGGAGTTTATAAGGCGTGGGGAGCATTGGCTCAACCCACGAGCCAACTTACACATGATGGCAAGGCCGACCAACAATGGAGGGCGCGTTGCAAGGTTGTAAGGGGCGTTTGGCAAGTCGACTTGGGCAACTCGACTTGCCCAACTGTTGGTATAAGTAAACAATGCGTTGAGGTATTTGGGGCATCACAATTCGAATGCTCTCATCTCATACAAAGAAAGGTGCGAAGTAAGGTGAAGCCACAACAATAAGTAGGCGCAGCTCTATGCACCCAACCTTGAGCAAGGCCGCATGGTGATATCGCATAAGGTTTGTATCAAGTGAAGGCACAGGTAGAAGGTCACTCGACGTATCAGTTAAGGGTGCGGGTGAAGCTGCCCGGTGTTCGGGTGAAGGTGTGGGTGGTGACTCGGGTGAGTTTCCCACCCGTCGTGCAAGGCTAAATGCGGAGGTGGAAAAGGGGACTCGAGTGAGGTCGCCCGCTCGCCGTGTAGAAGTAAACGAAGGGTGCCTTGGGTGAGGTCGCCTGCCCGTTGGAGCAAGGTTTGGTTGAGGAGTGCAGTTGGCAGCTCGTGTGGGGGCACACCCGCCCAACTCGGGTAAGGAATCTTGGTTATCACATGGAGGTGTGGAAAGTTGTAAATTTGGCTAAGTATGAAACTTGGTGTTTCCAAGTATACTTGTAAAGCTTTGTAACATTGAAAGATTGTAATATATATTGTATTTAGGCAGACTCATTGTTCAGGGAGTTTCCCCTCCCTTTATACTGTGCAATTGTGTTCTCTTGTATAATTGCTGATGATAATGAATGTGTATGGTTGTTCATTGGTATAAAGGAAACATAATAATTACTTGGTTGAGAAGCACAAACTAAGTAGGGCATATGGTTAGGCGTAGTCCATGAACATAAGTATTAGTGAAAAGAAAGTGTTCGGTGGTGCCGCACCTCGCCAAGTGCAGTTGAAATACTACCGCTGGCTTGGGGGCGTGACAGTTGGTATGAAAGCTCGGTGAAGGGCTTATCAGAGCAAGGTTACTCGTAACGAAGTGGCCGAGGAGCTGGTGAACAGATTCAGGTGTTGAAGCATTGAAACTGATACACATTGATAGGTGATATTGAAGCTCACAGTTGAAGCTTGGAAATTGGTGACAATTAAGCAGGTACTTGCAGGTGAAGGAAGCTGTTTCACATACAAGTGGAGCAAGGGCTGGTTCATGGTTGCAGGAAACTTGGTGAAGTTGTTGGATGGTTGAAGCTAGATCGCAAAGAAGGAAGCTGTTAGCAATGGCAGGTGAATCTCAGGTTGGATCTAGCCATGGTGCGAAGGATGCTTCGCTAGCTTTCATTGAAAAGGTGTTGGAAAGGATGGAGGACTTAGAGGCTTACTGGACTAAGAAGATGGACTTGGTTGAGAAGGATCAAGAGGCCAATTCGAAGATGAGAGAAGAGCTCGATGAACTCCGGACTCAACACGAGTATATTGATCTTATGTGTACACAACTTGAAGTGAAGGTCAAGGAGATTGAAGAGGCAAGAGATCAGGGTCTGGCAGGGATCGTGAACTTGCAGAAATCTCTTGATGAAGCTAGAGATGAGATCACGGTGTTGAAGAGGGCCGTGAGGCATAACTCAGGTGGAGGAGTGCCTCATGTGAAAGTCAAGGAACCAAAATCTTTTGATGGTACAAGGAGTGCAAAGACTCTTGGCAACTTTCTATGGGACATGGAGCAAAACTTGGAACGCTTGGGTCTATCTGATGATGAGACAAAGGTGAAGGTAGCTGCTCAGTTCTTGACAAAGGATGCTAAGATGTGGTGGCAAAGAAGAATGGATCAGATTGCCAATGGCAGTGCTGGTGACAAGGCTTTGTAGACCCATTTCAGTCCTCGAGATGAAACATGGGAAGCAAGGATGAAGATTAAGTTCATAAAGCAGACAGGGAACCTACAGACATATCAGCGGGAGTTTGCAAGTGCGGTTCTGGAACTTCCTGACATGGCAGAGAGAGACAAGGTGTTCAACTTCATTACTGGATTGAAGCCTTGGGCACGCAATGAAGTGAAGAGGCAAAAGATTAAAACACTTGAGGAAGCTTTTGCTGCTGTGGACAGGTTGGTGGAGAATTATGATGAGACTTCTGATGATAGGAAGAAGAAGTTTGATAAGCCGAAAGAGAAGAAGAAGGATGATGCTTCGAAATTGGATGATAAGTCGAAGACGAAGAAAGCCTTGAATTGTTGGATATGTGTTGAACCACATACGGTGAAGAATTTTCCTTCTAGACCGAAAATGACTGCTATTGCACAATCTAATGTGAAGAATGAAGAAGCTTCTATGGGGATGATGCATATACTTGGTGTTGCTGCTACTACAGAGGTGGTCTCTCGGAGGGATCCTGAGAGGAACAATTTGGAGTATGTTCGGATGAAAATTGGAGGTGCTGATATACCTCATTATGATGGATAGTGGGGCTACTCACAACTTCATGAGTGAAGATACTGCGATAAGGATTGGGCTGAAATTTGTATTGGTAAAGGCACAAATGAAGACAATGAATTATCCTCCTGATTGTGTTCTTGGTGTAGCTGAAAAAGTGGACACAACACTAGGTGAGTGGACCAGGAAAGTCGACTTCACTATAGTGCGGATTGATGACTATGAAGTTGTGCTGGGGATGGAATTCTTGAAACAATTTGATGCTATGATTGTTCCACATTTGAAGAGGTTGTACATTTACGATGGAATGGAAGATGTACCCATTGGTGTGACAAACCCTGATTGTAAGTTGGCAGTGATGCAAATGGAGGATGAGAAGCGAATGGAAGATATGAGTAAGCGGTTGTCTATGGTTGAGACAAAGCTTGCCGAGCAGTCATTAGTCATCAGGACACTTTCTGATAGTATCTTGGATGTGTCAAGAAGGCTAAAAGTGGTTGAGGATGATGATGATGATAAGGAGGAGGCTTATGTGAGGCCGAATGTCCGGGAGGAGGATCGGGTCGCTTATCTACAGAGGATAGAGGTAGAGAATCTTGACAGATATATTGAGATTATTAGTGAGGGTCAGCGTTCCGGCTCTACTCCCTCCACATCTTCTTAGATGACATAGAAGATGGGGCTCATTGTTCGCTGCTCATGGCAATGAGTCCTTAAAACATGTTGAGTAGGTATGACAGATGGTGCAAGCATGGCTTGGCATCAAGCATCATGACATGTTGCATATGGGATGGAGTTTTCATGGACCTGAGCATGGGAGAGATTCTTGGTGAGTCCAGGGTGTGGCAGAATCCGAGATAGACTGGTGAAGGCATAAGGATGGACATTCTTATTATTTGGGCATGACAATTGGAATGATCACCCAATTAGTTCAAGTCATGGGGGCTAGCAGTGTACCAGAGAGATGTTGGTATCAGGCAGGCGAAGAGGACAGTTCATAGGATGGGATGACACATGATGGAGATGGGAGTTCTACATATGTTGCAGGGATGTTTTCAATATGTGGAGGAGTTGATATCATGGACCAAGGATGAGATAATTGTTGATGTTGATCTTGGTGGATGGCTACCAGGATGGGATGTTGTCGAGGACGACAATGACTTTAGGTGGAGGAGGATGTAAGGACATGCGGTCCTTGGCACAACCACTGGCATGATGTACGAAGGCTTGTTGGCAAGTGAGTGACTTAGAACGACGAAGTGCGAGCTCATGACTGAGGTGCGGGAAGGTTGAGCGAGGAGTTTATAAGGCGTGGGGAGCATTGCCTCAACCCACGGGCCGACTTACACATGATGGCAAGGCCAACCAACAATGGAGGGCACGTTGCAAGGTTGTAAGGGGCGTTTGGCAAGTCAACTTGGATAGCTCGACTTGTCCAACCGTTGGTATAAGTAAAAATGTGTTGAGGCATTTGGGGCATCAAAATTCGAACGCTCTCATCTAATACAAAGAAAGGTGCAAAGTAAGGTGAAGCCGCAGCGATAGGTAGGCGCAACTCTATGCGCCCAACCTTGGACAAGGCCGCGCGATGATATCGCATAAGGCTTGTATCAAGTGAAGGCGCTGGTAGAAGGTTGCCTGGCGTATCAGTTAAGGGCACGAGTGAAGCTGCCCGGTGTTTGGGTGAAGGCGCGGGTGGTGACTCGGGTGAGTCGCCCACCCGTCGTGCAAGGCTAAACGCGGAGGTGGAAAAGGGGACTCGGGTGAGGTCGCCTGCTCCCCGTGTAGAAGTAAAAGAAGGGTGACTTGGGTGAGGTCGCCCACCCATCGGAGCAAGGTTCGGTTGAGGAGTACGGTTGGTAGCTCGTGTGGGGGTGCACCCGTCCAACTCAGGCAAGGAATCTTGGTTATCACACGGAGGTGTGGAATGTTGTAAATTTGGCTAAGTATGAAACTTGGTGCTTCCAAGTATACTTGTAAAGCTTTGTAACATCGAAAGATTGTATAATATATTGTATTCAGGCAGACTCATTGTTCAGGGAGTTGCCCCTCCCTTTATACTGTGCAATTTTGTTCTGTTGTATAATTGCCGATGATAATGAATGTGTATGGGTGTTCATTGGTATAAAGGAAACATAATAATTACTTGGTTGAAAAACACAAACTAAGTAGGACATATGGTTAGGCGTAGTCCATGAACATAAGTATTGGTGAAAATAAAGTGTTCGGTGGTGCCGCACCTTGCCAAGAGCAGTTGAAAGATTACCGCCGGCCTGGGGGCGTGACGTTCCAAGTTATATGGCCCCCATATATGTCATTGACCAATCATTTCCTCCAAGTTATGTGGTCCCCATATATGTCATTGACCAATCATTGCAGGGCGTTGGAAAAGGCCAAAAGAAGTGTGGAAGGAAAGAGTATGCATTTTTTGTTCTTCAATAAAAGTGGAAATAGAAAAAACATTTCATTTTAGAATGTGAGGTCTTCAAAGACAATAGGGAAAATTATGTAGATATGCTGGCCACTGGCTCTTGGGATAATCTATTTAGGCAAAAGTTTGTCGAGAAACTGGGAGTATTTATTTTGAAGCTTCATAGAAAAACGGCTGAATACATCAAGCAGATGAAGAAGCAATCTGTCTCATAGGCTATTTTTAACCTCGTGGACGTTAAAATAATTCTTTCTTTCTATAGATACATCATCCATCACCCATGAAATTTGAATTCTAAATTTCCGCATTTTTTAATCTAGACAATGCAGAGATTTTGGACTTACAATTAACTTCCCAATCATTTTCATTTTAAAATAAATTAAAGCAAATGTAATTTTGAAACAATGCATTTTAAACCGGATTTAAAAATCAATATCCATCTAAAATATCAATTTAAAATTTAAAAAATCAATTTAATTTTTTAATATAAAATATTTTTTATAAGAAGATTATATATATATATATATATATTATATATATATATATAATAAAAAGTAAATGTAATTTCAGTGATTTTAAATTTTAAAAAACCAAAGTTATTTTAATAAACATTATTTTATTTTTTTCGAAAAAATGGTTTCTGTTGCGTTATATTTTTAAAAATAAATTTATATATTTTAATTTATAAGTTTTTTTTAAATATCATGAAATTTTAAATATTTTAAATTTTTAGTTTTTAAGATTTTTAATATTTCATAAATTACTTACCTAAATTTACTTATTTATTAGTATGGTTACAAGTTTAATGTTTTTTTAATTTTTTTCCATCAATATTAGTAAAGCTAAAGTATTATTTAAAATAAAGGAATTCTTAAATTGAAAATTTATTTGAATGAGTAAAATGGTTTTAGCTTAATTGTATTTTTGGATGTAAAAATGGATTTATTTTTTGGACACTTGAATTCCATAGACTGTATGGTTTAAATTTGCAATTCCAATAATTCTTTCTTTGATTTCAAACATAATTGTCCAACAAATATACCTCAAAAGGGCCAAAATGTAGAATAACAAAACTATTTGAAATGTTTTTTTTTTTTTTTTTGTCAGTTGCTTTATATAATATATACATAGTTTAGTTTTTCTTCTCTAAACCATACATAATGCATACATGGCATAGAAATATTTTACATAGCATGGACATTTAAATATTTTATATATGGACCACATTGTTATTTATATATTTTTAAATATGGGTGGAGGGCAAGAGCAAAATATTTTTCTCAAGGTTTTTTTCTTTGCTTTAGTCTCGTGGTTTTCTATGGGCTTAGTTGTTTTTCATTTCCATGTCTTCACAACTTTTTCTCCCTTTTGCTTCTTGTGACTTCTAGATGTTTTCTCGATCATATAACATGTTGTATGGCCTGCCATATAGTGGTCCATTAGCATGGAAGAGGAACAATTAGAATTTTTAAGAAGCTCGATACACTCTCCTATTTTGCATTCTCAAGAAAAGTATGATGTGTTAATCACTGGAAGGCCTTCTCATATCTCATCACATGCTCTAAATTTTCCTCCTGTGCCACATCTTGATCCTTCCAACAATCTACGATCAAGATCATGTTTGGATGTAGAGACTTTGCAATCAATTGAAGGTTAGCATTTAATGTGCATAACTTGGATTAGCCGTTGCCCCTATCTCCTCTATTCACTCTTGGGTGGCATCAAATCAATTCTCGCCCATACTCCCTTTATTCTCCCATAGTTACAACTATGGCTTGGCTGACCAGTTGACCCAATCAAGACTATGAGTTGGCGTAACTCCCCATAGTGTTGCTAAGAATTATTCTCAGACCATGCAATTGTGAGCACAGACATGAGCTGGACAATCTCGACAACTAATGTGCCTGATAGACGGGAACCATTCCCATTAATTTCCATTACCACCACTACCCACTAGTGAAGTCCTGAGGTTGTGGTGAGCATTAGATGAGGGAGCATGGGGCAGTCACGTCGAGTGAAAAACTGATAAGTGGGATATTTCCCATTAAGTGTCATCCTATTATCAAGATTGGGATGTTGAAAAAACTCCCACTATAGGATCTACCTAGAGGAGTGTGACTCAATAACCAATAACCACTGAGTCATGTGGAGGTAGGATCAGTGTCCAATGGTGTGCTTGGAGAGGAGAATGGGGGAACTTGATCACTTAAAAGGGTCAACTTGACTAGGAGGAGGCCGACTGGGCTTCAATGGAACCAAAAACTCTAAATTTAAAATTCAAATTTTCTTCTTTTGAAATGAGCATGAAGAACATGCTTTACAACATTTTTCTTTTGACCTTAGCATGAAGAACATGTTGCAAAATAAATATATAAATAAAAATTTACATTATGAAGACTCACCATAGTTACAAAACTCAACACTCCCTCTTAACTAGGGAGGTATTCATAATGAATTATCACATTGTTCTCAAGTTTAAAGATTCATTAAGGAAGGATCAAGATTAATATAAACATCACCATTAATATCATAATCACTAGCATCACAATCATCTAGTTCAACCCTCTTGACCTATAACAATCATGGCATCCACTGAGTACATATGGTAGAACATCGATATCAACTAGTCACCATGATCTGAGTGGTGCATCAGCCTCATGGTATCTAGACTAGTTCTCATACACCATCACAAAATTAGTGCATGTGGTCTAAGTGAAACTCCAAATGGCCTCAACCCTTGCTAAATGCAAAAACAAGCTCACTCTAGAAAGACATTTGAGTATGATGTTGGGAGGATACTACACACTATAGAAAGAGATCTAAGCGACCTCTAGGACTATTCTCCAACCAAGATCTGATTGACATAGGGAGAATATCCTATGTTGGACCATTTTCCTATATAGGTGAAAGTGATGCAAAGGGGAGAATATCCTATGTTGGACCATTTTCCTATATAGGTGAAAGTGATGCAAAGACTACAACCCTAATGACATAAGAAAACGTTTTTCTATTGGACCATTTTTCCTAATTCCACTCATTGTACTCGATACATGGATAACAACCCTAATTCTTATCAGAGTACATGACACATGAAGATTGTCTTCCCACGATGCTATCTAATTTATAAAACCATTCTCCCTAATCTGGTCAATGTATTTGACACAGGGATAACATCCCTAATTATGGTCTAAATACATGACATAAGGAGTTCTAACCATGTTCATGATTTAATCACTGCTCCCTCTTAATCAAAGAGTTGTTCTCCACAAGCCCAATATTGTGACGAAAGTACACAAACTTCCCTCTAGAAAGAGGCTTCATCAACATATCGACTATGTACTCATCAGTGGAGTTATATTCGAGCAACATTTCCCCTTTCATCACCATGTATGTCATGATACAATCCTGCAAGTAGCCTCTGAAGCCACATTGCTTCTCAACTTGTGAATTCAATTGTAATATACTTGGCCCTTGCCATACGAGGTGACTTTCTCATTCAAGTAATTATACTTAGACCCAAACTAAGAAAATAAACTCAAACTGAATTTGGGAATCATTGCAGAATCACAGGATCCATTATCAGAGTTGCTTTCGGGTCACCATGACTGAGCATTACCTCTTACACTAATAGTCCATCATCCAGGAATGTAAGGTCAACATTATTTGAGGTCATGACAGGGTTATCTGATTGCTCCCTCCACAAATATTCTCTCTGACACATGATTCCTTCAACTTACATTAGAGATAAATCACACAGGATCATCAACTGAGGAAAACCTCTTGACATGATTCTCTTTCTATTTTTGGTAAAACCTTCACAAATCTTGTTTCCTTGTTGCCATTTGTTGCATGCTAGATCTTGAATTCTCTTTTGGCACAATCAGTGCATAATTGAAATAACCAGCTCCCTCTGAACTTGGGTCTTATTTTGTACAATATCATTCAAGTAGAAATTCTGTAGAATCCTCTTATTTTGCTTCGTTGTTCCACTTATTCCATTGCTAGGAAAGTATTGTCGTTGACTTGCAATCCTTACTAGGAGGTCATGGAATACTGATTACAACCAAATAAAGGATATAAATACTAGTAGAATAATAAAGACAATAACAATAGTCATAATGAGAGATGAGAGATATATAATATTAAACCATACCCATTTGTAATAGTCAGTAATGTTCAAACACAATCAAAGACACCCATTAGGGGAATTTTGAGGTCTAAAATGGGCCTCCTAAGAAAAATGTACAAACAAAATAAAATTTATAAGAACCAATAGGATTCAAGATGATGATGCCAACCATGGGGGATGATTCACCATTTTTGGAGTAAAAAAGTAAAAATATTAAAAAACAATAAAACTACTTTTTCAACTAGCATTTTAAACTTATCTCCCTAAGGGTTTATTCAAATTTCAAGTGGAAGTACTCATTAGATGTAAAATTCAATTCCTCATCCAAGGAGTACCCATGTCGCATACTTTCGATGGACTCTGCTACACGAAAAATGAGAAATGCATGAAAAAATGTTATTGTAATCACATTTTTCATGTATTTCTCATTTTTTGTGTAGCAAGGTACATCTAAAGCATGAAACATGGGTACTCCTTGGATGAGGAATCAAATTCTGCATCCAACGAGTGTTTCCGCTCAAAATTTGAGTAAACCCATAGGGAGATAAGTTGAAAATATGAGTTGAAAAATTAATTTTTCTTTTTTTCCCTATAAAATTTGATGATGTAATCCAATTTTATTTTATTATTACCACCATTACTTTATAATTTCCTTAGGAGGCCCATTTTAGACCTCAAAATTCCCCTAATTTGAAAATCCCTAAGAATTGGATCAATGTTAGCAAGGGTATTAGGTTAAGATAATTGAGGAAACATGTTTGGGTTGAAAACACTAATCAAGGTACATGTTGAAATCATGCGCATGTTCTTTGTAGATGCTTAACTTTCCATTTTGTCTTGTCAAACACCATGGAGAGAATTCAAAGTCCAATAAGTTACAGGCAACTGTTGCCACAAATTATTTGGTGAAATGGTAAAGGAAAACATAAGAAACAATGTAAGGTAGAGTACCAAAGCAGGTTCCTCATGTAACATAACGCAACATGGCTAATCATAGCCAACCAGTACCATATAATGTATAAAAATTTATGTTTTTCCTTGGAAATTTTGCTAATGGAAATGTCATCAAAGCTTGCACAATTAATACTTATAGCTTTGGACAATTCCCAGATTCAGTTTGAGTTAATTGCCTTAGTTTGGGTCTGAATATAATTTCTTGAATAAGCAATTTACCTTGTATGGCAAGGGCTGAGTATATTACAATTGGATTGACATATTGGGAATTAGTATGGATTTAGAGGCTACTTTTAGGATTGTATCATGATATACATGGTGATGAAAGGGGAAATGAAGCTTGGATATAACTCCATTGGTGAGTAGATATCCAATAGTAAGAGGAAGCCTCTTTCTAGAGGGAAGTTTCTGTACTTTCAAGACAAGCTTTGGCTTGTGGAGAATGCCTCTCTAATTGAGAGGGAGTAATGATTGCATCATGGATATGGTTTCTCCCCGTATCATATATTTTGACTGGAATTAGGGGCATTATCCCTATGTCAAGTACATTGAACGAAATTAGGGAGAATGGTATCATAGATTAGATAGCATCATGGTAATAGATTCTTCATGTATCATGTACTCTTATCAAAATTAGGGTTGTTATCCCTATATCGAGTATATTGAGTGGAATTAGGAAGAATGGTCTAGTGAAAAATATTTTCCCATGACATTAGGGTTGTAGTCCATATGTCACTTTGACATGTATAGGAAAATAATCCGGTAGAGGATATTATCCCTATGTTGATTAGACCTTGGTTGGAGAATTGTCCTAGATGACTCTTAGATCTCTTTCTAGAGTGAGCAAGATCCTCCTAACATCATGCTCGAATATCTTTCTAGAGTGATCTTCTTTTGGCATTCGTCCTAGGTTGAGGCCGTTTGGAGTTTCACCTGGACTATGTGCACTAGTCGTGTGATGATGAATACGAACTAGTCTAGACACCATGAGGTTGAGGTGCCACTTGGATCATGGTGACTAGTTGATATTGATGTTGTACCATAGGTATTGAGTGGATGCCATGATTATTATAAGTCAAGAGGGTTGACCTAGATGATTATGATGCTAGTGATTATGATATTAATGATGATGCTTATCTTAATCTTGATCCTTCCTTATAGAATCTTTAAGCTTAGGAACAACGTGATAAGTCATTATGAATACCTCCCTAGTTAAGAGGGAGTGTTGCATTTTGTAACTATGGTCAATCTTCATATTGTGAATTTTTGTTTATATATTTATTTTGAAGCATGTCCTTCATGTTGAGTTCAAAAGAAAAATGTTGTAAAGCATGTTCTTCATGATCATTTCAAAAGAAGAAAATTTGAATTTAAAATTTAATTTTTTTCGCTCCAATGAAGCCCAGTTAGCCTCATAACCAAGTTGGCCCATATAAGTGATCAAGTTCCCTCGTTCTCCTCTCCAAGCACACCTTTGGGCATTGATCCTACTTCCACTTGACTTAGTGATTATCAGTTATTGAGTCACGCTCCTCTAGGTAGCTCCTATAGTGGGAATTTTTTCGATATCCATGATCTTGATAATAGGATGACACTTAATGGGGAGAAGCCCAATTATCGGTTTGTCACTCGATGGGGATGCTTGTGATCCTTTTCCCAATTCTCACCACAACCTCAACACTTCATTGGTGGGTAGTGGTGGTAATGGAAATTAATGGGAATGGTTATCGTCTATTGGTCTTGTTAGTTGACAAGACTTCACAACTCTTGTCAATGCTCACAATTGCAGAGTTTGAGAATATTTCTCAACAACACTGCAGGGAGTTGCCTCGACCCATAGTTTTGATTGGGTCAAGTAGTTAGTCGAGCCATAACTATAAATATGGGTGAATAAAGGGAATAGGGGTGAAGGTTGAGTTGATGCCCACCCAAGTGTGAATTATAGAGGAGATAGGGGCACGGGCTAAGCCAAGCCATCCCCATTACATACCAACCTTCAATTGACTATAGAGTGTATGCATTTGAACACAATCTTGATCTCAAATTGTTGGAAGGATCGAGATGTGGTGTAGGAGGACAATTCAGAGCATGTGATGGGATATGAGAAGACCTTCGATTAACACATCATACTTGGCTTGAGAATGGAAAATATGAGAGTGTAGTAAGTTGCCTGAAAATTCTAGTTGTTCCTCTTCCATGTTAATGGACCACTATATGGCAAGCCATGCAACAAGTCATATGATCGAGAAAACGTCTAGAAGCCATAGGAAGAAAAAGGGAGAAAAAGTTGCGAGGACATGGAAATGAAAAACAACTAAGCCCATAGAAAAGCACGAGTCCAATGCAAAGAAAAAAACCTTGAGAAGATCCATTAGCTCACGCCCTCCATTACCCATATTTAAAAATATATTAATAGCTAAAAATAAAATTTCAATGTGGACAATAGGGTCTATAAATAAAATATTTAAATTTCCATGTTAAGTAAGATATTTCTATGTCAACTATGTATATATTATGTATGGTTTAGAGAAAAAAGAACTAAACTATGTATATATTATATAAAACAATTAAAAAAATCAATTAGTTTCATTATTCTATATTTTGGCCATTTTGAAGTATATTTGTTGGTCAATTTTGTTTGAAATCTATCAAAAATTTATTAGAATGAAAAATTTAAGCATGTAGTCTATGCAATTCAAGTGTCCCTAATATTTTCAAAGGTTAAAATCCCAATTTTACATAAATAATTAAAATAAAAAATATAATAAATAAATAAAATAAAAAATGCAAAATACAACATTCAAATTAAATTTCCAATTTTAAATTTCTTCTATTTTACCCAAAAAAAAAAAAAAAAAAAAAAAAAAAAACTTTAAGTTGAGATAATAATGAAAAAACATAAAAAAAAAAAAAAAAACACTTTATGTTATAACAAACAAATAATTCAAATCAATGATAAAAAAGCTAAAACTCTAATAAATTAAAATTAAATAGCTAACCATAATAATAATCAGAATTTATATTTTTAAAATAAATAAATAAATATATATGTTTAATATTATTTAATTATTAATATATTTATAAAATAACCACAACAAAAATCGTCTTTCATATATAAACGAAAAACAATTTAGTTAAAATTAAATTTGATTTTTTTTAAATTTTATATTAAGTTTAAAAACACGATTTTTTTTCACAAATACATGTGCTTTAATTTAGGTTAAAAAATATATATATTATATATATATATATATATACATTTTGCTTAATAAAAATATATACTAATTAAATTTCATTTTTCATATACTTTACTTGACTTAAATAGAGCACATTCGAATACTTTCTAGAAAATTAAAATTGAAATTGAAAAAACAAAAGAATGAAAACCCGAAAATTAGAATCGAAGGAAAGAAAGAAAGAAATTTCTTTAACATCCACGAGGCTAAATAAAGATAGTCTATGGAACATATTGCTTCTTCATCTGTCTGATGTATTCAGCCCTTTTTCTGTGAAGCTTCACAATAAATGCTCCCAGCTTCTCGACAAACCCCTTGCTAAATAGATTATCCCAAGAGTTTGTTGCGTGCATACTTGCATACCTTTCCCTGTTGTCTTTAAAGGCCTTACATTTTAAAATGAAATGTTTTTCTATTTCCACTTTTCCAGAAGAAAAAAAATGCATACCCTTTCCTCCCACACTTCCTTTGGCCTTTTCCAGCACCCTGTTTCATAATGGAGTTGATGAGAATTAGTCCTTAACTGAGAAATAAGAATTTTGGCTCTCTAAGAGATATTTGCCTCTATGTATGCTTTTGGTTGATGATTATGAGTGGGATTAAACACTTCAATATAGTAATTTTTCTTTCTTCCTAGCTCCTTGTCCCAAGTACATTTGTGGAACTTTTCCATAACAAAAGCTTTAGCCTCTTTGTTGTTTATGGGACACGTGTTCAAGAAAATACCCATTTACTAAACCATTTGTTATTTTGTTGCATCCAAGTTTCTTTGGTCTTGCACAATCTATCATTGAAGACAACCTTAGGCCATCTACCCTCTTCGATTTGCTCAATTTTTTTTAAGTACCTTATGACTCCCACCATAGCAATTGCTTCAATAGGAGTAGTCCCTGTTTCACTTAACAAGATATCATAAGAAACTGCACTTTTAACCTTAAATTTGTTTGTAATCAAACGCTTATGAATTTTCTCAATTTGTCTCCACTGCATGTCAGAGGTACTACTAGCCCACAGTTCACAACCATAGAGAATCACCGGAATCACTAAAAGCCCAAAAATATTTTGAGTTGTCTTCCAGTCCCATAACTCTGCCTCTCTACACCTATTTTGAAAAGCATAAAATGCTTTCCAACCCCTCAAAATTCTTTTCTTTCTACAACCATTCCAGCTTAGATTTTTGTTGAAGTCAATTCCAAGGTATTTGTAATTTGCAACTTCTTCTAGAATGTTGCCTTTAAAGTAGAACTTATGCTGGTTATGTTTTCTTTTCTTAGAGAAGACCACGACTTTCGTTTTGTTGATATTGACTTGCATCCCCACACTTCTACAAAAATTCTTAAGGGATAGTAAGTGCTCTTGCAAAGCAAGAGCCGATTTAGCAATTAGAATAAGGTCATCTGCATACAAAATAAGCCTTATAACAAACTCGCACAAATAGATACCATCACCCCCTTGCGAATTTAACCACTCCTCAAGCTTGTCGATATATAAACCAAAAAGGGTAAGAGATAGTGGGCAACCATGCTTGACCCTGATATCACTTCTAAAACTTTCACAAATACCTACTGAAGTTCTAATTTTGACTTTCACCTCTTCATACAACCTATGCACAGCTGCTCTCAAATGTTTAGGAACCTTAAGTTCCTCCATTCTCTGTCAAATTTTATCCCTAGGAACCTACTCAAACGCTTTTCTGAAATCAACGTAGAAGCAAAAGAGTTCTTCCTCTTTCTCCCAAAATTTTTCAATGATGTGCCTTAAATTTATGCAATGATCAACTGTGGAATGTTTAGGTCTAAAATTTGCTTGCCATTTAGCACGCTTATCTCTTTCTTTTGCCCACTTGCTAATTTTGTTTTCTAGCATGCTTCCAAATAGCTTTGCAAACAAAGGGTTTATCATGATGGTCCTATAATTGGAGGGATTATTGACGTCACTACTCTTGAAAAGAGGTATTGCCAGACTAGTTGTCCAATCTGTGGGGAGCCCTTATCGTATGATGTTGTTAAAGATTTTTGTAATGTGAGGTGCAAGAATCTTTGAGCCCCACTTTAGATATTCTGCTTGGAGTTCAACTAACTCTTTTGCTTTTCCAACACCCAACTTCTTGATACCCATCTCTACCTCTTGTACCATGAAGAGTTCAGTATCAATGTTGACCAAGAGGGGAGGGTCAACCTTGGGAACCTGCTCATAGAGTTGTCTTGCATAGTCAAACCATTTAGAAGTTGTAATATTATTTCCAATTTGTATCTTTTTGGTTGGAGCTCCTTCCAAAATAATTTGGGATTATTTTTCCCAAGGAAGATTAGTTCTTCCCTCCTTGAAACCATGAAATCAACATTTTTTTTCTTCGGAATATGCCTCCCCAATAGGATTGAGAGTGTGGCAGCTTAGATTTTAACTAAAATTTGGCCTCGCCTTGGTTTTGGAACAAGAAATTCCTTGAATTTCAAAACATTTTAGATCCATATTTGTTGTAAAACCCTACTTCCTGCATTTTATTGAGAAGTTGAATGTAGACAAGTCCAGAACCTCTACGTGTTGTCCCAATTAAATAAACACGACAATTAAGAAATTTAAAATTCAAATTTCATGGGTGATGGATGATGTATCTATATATCAATGACAACACGGAGTGTTGACGGAAGCGATGGACGAGGGAATTTCGACAACGTCATATCAGCTGGGAAATGAGAAAAAACAGTTTGCCAAATTTCTAAAAAGTCACATTATAGACTACTTTTTAAATTTTTTTGTAACATTTTTCAATAAAAATAATTTATTTGACATGTCAATTTTACAAAAAAATCTCAAAATGTGTATTTTTTTT
>APFE031627981.1:0-18329 GCA_000404065.3 Pinus taeda | reverse complement strand
ACCATCCTTCATCTGATGGAAAATTGCCCCCTTGCCAGGTTTCTTTGGAATCATATCGATAGATGCACCCAAAGATCAGGCAATCGTCAAGAAGATATAGCTAATCTCTTGAGAACCTGGCCCAAGATGCCATATCAAAGTCCCCTACTGAACACTCTCTGGACTCTTATCCCCGGCTTTCTCTATTGGACCATCTGGAAGGAAAGAAACAACAGAGTTTTCAACAATAAAAAGCGCCCCCCAGACATCCTATGGACTCTTTTCAAGCAAAGCAATCAAGAGACCCTTATGCTCAGGACCTGGCAGGATTCAGATTGGCCGTCATCCCCCCACGAGATAAGCGTATGGAAGTCTTGGGATATTCATGTTTCCTGTCTCTCCCTTACCCCCACTCAGACATCTCTCAAGTCTGTCTCCCCCACTCACTGGTCCCCCCCGACCTCGGATGCCTTCAAGCTAAATTTCGACGGAGCAGCAAAGGGGAATCCAGGGCCAGCAGGATTTGGTGGAGTCATT
The DNA here is from genome assembly GCA_000404065.3 of Pinus taeda. Classification (NCBI taxonomy): domain Eukaryota; kingdom Viridiplantae; phylum Streptophyta; class Pinopsida; order Pinales; family Pinaceae; genus Pinus; species Pinus taeda. The sequence continues at coordinate 17,813 of APFE031627981.1, read as the reverse complement.
CGTAATGACAAAGGGAACATTCAGCATATCTTCTTTGGATCGATAGGACACGACACCAACAATGCAGCTGAACTGGAAGGACTCTGGACAGGTTTGGGCATAGCAGAACAACACAGTTTTTATCCGCTTATCGTAGAGGGAGACTCCCAGATTTTGATCAACGCAGCCATCAGAATACAATCGGGAACTCCTGCAACCAAAGTAGCCTCCAGCTGGAGACTGCTCAGCAGACTAGAATCACTGGAAGCTAGGCTCAGAGGCCCCAACAGCATCACCTTCCAGCATGTAAAAAGAGCAGCCAACAAGGTTGCTGATCACTTAGCCAATCAAGGAGTTGATCTGAATGGCCCCTCCTACTCAGGTAAGCTCAAAGACACTACAGACTACCAACTTCAACAGGTTTGCCTGTCTCTGGCAACTCAAGACCTCCTACTCCCGGATGCGGGTGACAGATAGCTATTTATGGGAGAGGACGGCGGCATTCAATGCCAAGTGGCCGTCGCCTCATGCCACTTGGGCCGAAGGCTCCCGAAGCCGTCCGGCCAGCCTTAAATGCAGCTCCTCCATCGCAGATGCCGGGTTGATAGGCAGAGGGTCTGGTTCGATGTGGAGAGAGGATCATTTTGCAGAAGAGAGAAGCTCTGGTTCTCTGCAACCAGGCTTCATCTTGGGAGTGTTAGTCAATTTCCGTCGTGGTCTGGTAGATCTGTGGGACAATGTGGGCTAGAGATTAACTATCACAGTGTCCCTGAATGCTTCGGCTTCCAGCTTAGATTGCAGGGCCTAGCTGGCTTGTTTGGCCTGGTTAATATTCTGGTTAGCTTGTTGGGCCTGGTTCGTTGGTTGGGCCTGGTTCGTTTTCTGTCCCGGCACGATTCCTTTGCTGGCTCGAATTCGGTCCTGGTCTAATTATGGTGCTGGTTCTATTTCGCGGCGACCCCAGTGCAATCTTGTTGTAGCGGTGTATGCAACATGCCGAGAGAACGACAGAGGGGTGCCTGTAAGAGGGGTGGCTCGCAAAGCAGAGCCAGATCTTTGGCCTCTGAACCTCATTCTTCAGAATCATCGGAAGGTAATCGCCCGCCACAGTCAGTAGAGCGCGAAATAGGGCGCGACAGAGGGCGTTCTTTGGCATGCCCGTTCGGAGGGCATTCATCCACCCGGTTCAGACACACTTGCATTTTGGACAATGCCGTCTACTTTGTCTCTGTGCGCATTGAAAAATGCGAGCACCATGATTGGCCGGGCGTCCCAGCAGCTCCTCGTCCACCATCGCCTGCTCGGGGGCAGCAATCTCAGCTTGTGGAGGCCGAGGGTGAAATGGCGAGGGACAACGCTGGCCCAAGCGGTGGAGGTACCGCATCTCATTCTGACTCCAGCGCTTCAGAATTCCCTGGCTGCCCAGTGGTGGAGGAACCAGATGGCAAATTCATCCCGCCTTCAGTGGAGGAGACACCCAGCCCTTACACCTAAGCTTGCCGCTTGGACGTTCGGGGGCATGGCAGCGGGTCGATGGCGTGAGTTAGTTTTGTCTATGTCCTATTCTGTTTCAGAGTCTGTTATGTTTCATTCTATCCTGGCTTCTAGCCTTAGCATCTGTAATGGTTATGTCGAATAGCGTCTCTAATGGTTCTGTCTTGTTCTGTAATTTCAGTGAAGTTATGCATCTGAACAGAATCGTAAGAGTCTGTAAACTCCTCCTTTGCGACAGCAGGGAGAGGATGGGTCAGCTTTTTGCATTTTTGAACACTGTTATAGCTCTTGTCTGGGGTCAGCGGATAGCTCGTCGAGCACAGTCTCAGTTTCAATGTCATCTTGTTCAGGTTGCCGACCCATGGCGGCAAATGTAATCCTCTGTACTCTTTTTGTATTATAATAGAATTAGTCAAATTTACAAAAAAAAAAAATAAATAAATTAAATAAAACCGTATATTTTCTATTAATAATTTTTTTTAATACTTATTTAATTAAATTTATCCCTTAATCACAATAACTCACAAACCTAAAATTTTTATAATTATAATTTTTTAATTATTTATTAATAAAAAAATATTAATAAATCCTTAGTTAGAAAAAATGAAACAGAAACATTTACATTACTTCATAGAGAAGCATTTACATTACTTCATAGATCCAAGTAAACGCATCATTTAACTCTACTAATCCATGCCTGAGTTGAAGTTAACCTTTAAAATTCCCTATCGGCACTCAAACATTAAAATCCTCTTCTCAATGGCGAGTCGTAAATGATATACTCCATATCCATAACTTCGAGGCTTTGATCAGTTGTCTATAATGCAATTTTTTGGAAGCTTTTCCGGTGGGTTTTTCTGGTCAAAATCCGGCATCAATTTATTGGAATCACAAGTTTGATAGCTAGTTTCTGCACAATCAAAGCGTCCCAGGGTTTTTTCAGGGTGCTGAATCCAAATATGCAATTAAAAAACCATTTTAACTACAAAAATCAAGATTTAACCTCAATTTCTTCTGTCTGATTCTGTCACCGGAATCTCCAAAAAGTCGCATTATAGACAACTCCCTCACGGTCCATGATGGTATTTAGTGTCACTGTTCTACCTTTTATAGTGATCTTTGACTGGAATATTTTTTTTATAATACTTTTTAAATTAAATAATGTTTCTAATAATTTGTTTTTAATTTTTTTTGGAATTTTTCGAAATTTGGTGTTAAAATTTAAGGTGAAATTTTAATTTGTATTATTTAATTAGTTTTTGACTGTATATATGGATTTAACACTATGAAAAAATTTTAGGGTATTTTTTATTGTGGAGGGTTTATCATCAATCTTGTAATTTCAATGAATTTAGAAAATTGGCCCACTACTTTTTAGTTATGGAAGTATTTGGCAACGGGAACTAGAGAAATTAAGGTAACCCATAATATACTAAGGTTGAGTTTAAATTATTTTATATTTATGGTTTTTTAATTATAATTAATTTTATTGGTTAGTGTTTAAGGGAATTTTTTTGGAAAAAAAAATCGCTTATTCTCCAGTGTAATTTGTCTAGATCCGGTATCAAGTTTGATAGGTCAACTCTTCACAATTGAATTTCCTTGAGGGTTTTTGGGGATGATGAATACATATATGAAGTCAAAAAACGAGTTGAAGCAACACAAATCAAGATTTGGCCACAATTGTTTTTGCGAGATTTTGGCCAGAAATATGAGAAACTCAGAAAAATAGCACTTAAAGAGTACTCCTAATTCTATTAGTAAAAATAAAAAATAATTTACATTTATAAATAGCAACAATAATTATAATTTGTTGTATCTTATTAATAAAAACTATTAATGGTTCTTCAATTATAAATAATAAAATGTAATTAGTAAATCTTCACGTCCAATCACTTTTATTTTTCTGTTAACAATTAGTTTTTTTTAAATAAAGTTTTTCATATCTTCAAATATCTTTATACATACTCGTAGAATTTGATAAATTTGATAAGAATCAAAACATTTTTCTCAAGATATATTTCACATTGTCAAAAATAAAATAAAAATTAACTAAATCATTATTTTATTTTAAATTATTATTATTCTTAACAATTGGGCTTGATCAACATTTTACCATGTAAATCTTTAATTTTTTGATAATCTTTGTTATAATACCATGAACCAATGCCATGGCTTATTAATGTCACACCCCAAAAATAACATAAGTGAGATTCACATGACATTTTTTTGAAACAAATCTATTTAATTAAAAGCACAGAAATGACATAGTTACATTTAAAATAAATATCAAAATTTTATCTAGAAGCCCACTTTACTATAAAATATATAATTTGTAAACATTCTTTATTACAATAACATGGACAATTATCATGACTTAGTAATACTACATACCTAAAAAAACTATAACTAGTATTCACGCCACATATTTATAATTAATTAATTTAATTAAAATAAAATATTCACATTTAAAATAATAGCCATTAATAATTAAATTAATTATTCTAAACCCTTATTCTAAAATAAACACCCTATTATTTTTTATTAATAAATATAATTATTACTCTATTAATTATTTTAATAATTATTATAAAAATTTTAAAAATAAAAACTTTATAATATTTTTCAATTTAATATTTTTATAACAACTTATTTTTAAATTAGAGATTAATCTTTTAAATCTAGTAAATGAAAAGCCAAAAGATGATTATAACTATTAATTATTTATTAATAAAAAAAATTACTACTTCCCTAATCATTAATTAAAAATGATGAACTGGAAACATTTACATTACTTCCTAGGTCCAACCAAGCCCAACAGTCAAATCTGTTAATCCATGACGAGTTGAAGTTAACCTCTAAACCTCCCTATCGGGACTCAAAAATTAAATTCCTTTTTCTCAATGCACCTCGTAAATGATATATTTATATGGATCTTTGACCCTTCAAAATCGGAAAATGACATCGTGCGAAACAATCGATCCACGTATTCTTGTGAATCTTGAACTGTCCAAATTTTTCACCTCGCCTCCGGATACCCTGTTGTCCGTTTTCTAGGTTTTTCTGTTTCATCGGTTTTATACGCTCTAGGTTCCTTCCTAACGAGCCCAGAGCTTCGAACCTCACTTCGGAGATATGCCACATAGAGTTTTGAACTCTGCTGGTGGAGATATGCCGCATAGTGGTAGTAACAGAGGTTGGTATATTGAACGCACAAACACTGAAGAACGAGGAAACCCCGTGGATGTTAATTGTGGCGGGATCTGCCAGACAGAGGCTCGTATTAGCGTTGGATGCCCTAATGCCAACATTATGGGAGAAGGATTAAGGAAATACACAGGTGTGACGCGTATTGGTAGTAAGTGGAAAGCGCGGGTCTATAATAAAAACAATCCTGACGGAAAGAAAAACCGGATCCATCTGGGAACGTTTCGGACAGCAGAAATGGCTGCCATTGCATTCGACGCAGCTGTATTGCACCTGAGGGGAGACTCACGTGCTAATCATTTGAACTTTCCAGATTACTCTGTTCGCATCAAAAAGATACTAGAAGGCTGTTCTCGTTCAGAAACAGCGGAGAACATTAAGTATATAGCGTGGAAGGCCGCAGGAGAGTTAGCCCTTCTCATTAGCGTGGGCAATAAGGATCAGGTATTCGAAGTTCCCCCGCTCATTGGGCAACAACACAAGGATCAAGCATTGGAAGTTTCTCCAGCAATGCTGGCTGCCACCGTTAGCAATGCTTCACCTTCATTGATGTCTTCCAATATAGGTATGCATGCTCAAAATTTTAGCAATTGTGAAAAATCCAGATATTCATAGAAGGGCATAAGATTAATTTTGAGTTGAAAAGAATTTAAATATTCTAGGTGTTCATAGAAGAGCATTAGATTAATCTTCTCTTAATTTAAAATAGAAAATAATGAATGGGATTATTTTACCCTTAAAGCCTGCCCTTGGATGGCAGCGATCTGTCATGTTGTGGATATGGGTTACTGCGTTACTGCCACCATTCTACCTACAGTTATTTATGATCATTAGAACAAGAGGAATAATGATAATTAAGTAAGGCTCTGAAGAATATTAAAAAGCAAAGACATAAAATTTGTTGCTATAGTTGTGTAGAAAATTATCAACCCCTATATATTATAAATGATCTTGTTTATACAGGTGAAGTATTTTGCATTATCAACCTCTCCATATGTATTAATTTTACCACCTTTTTTTTATTTTTTATTTCTGACTTATGACCCCAGAAATACTTAGATCAACATTCACTGATCCAGCTCTTTAATATGCTCTTGGTCCCTGCAGGTTTGCCCGACTCGATTTGTAATGCTGATTACACAATAGTACCAGTGAGAGTAAAGCAACGCATAAAGGTAGCTGCCCGTGCTGTAGGTAGCATTAGAGCCGCTAATGCTGAAGCGCGTCAATTAGGAAGAAAAAACGATGTTGATAAAACAGAAACTGTGAATCCTATTAATCACCAGATTCAGCATGGCCAACCAGGCAGTGATAATTCAGGTGCAGCACATAGCACTATTTTCAGATTTTTATTTTTTTTTAAGGAAAAAAAGCTTATATATTTATTTACGAAAGTATTTCATCATATATCTTCACATATAGTTACTGAATAGGAACCAGTCTATCTACCATTCAAAAAAATACTGAACTGTTCAGATGTTTTTTCTAAAAAGGCCTTCAAAAAGATACAATATGATAGATAGACCTGTTTCATTCTTCATAGATTCAAAAAGCAAAATTAACGTGCAGCATGTATCCAACTAAAACATGTTATCCATGAATCGTATACACCCCCAACATAGTGCTAGTTTTCCTACATTTTAATGTCACATGTAATTCATTAAGCACCGAGGGCACTCCAAGTTTTGATAATTTGTCCGCCCATTTTAACGTTCACATGTAATCCATCAAGCACCTCTAGCATTCCAAGTTTCAGAATTTAGATTTCTGCTTATATGCTGAATGGAGGGTTGATTAAGGTAGCTGTTTTTGTGCTGAATGGAGGGTTGATTAAGGGAGCTCCAAATTAGCTTGATCTAGCCCTGAAGTGAGGATTTATGGATATTAGGTTTTGCGCCTACATAATTAGTAACAACCTTGGAGTCACCTAAAACATCGGATGTTTTGTATGTCCAGAAATTTAGTGAATCATAATAGCTCCCACATTGCCATAGCTTCTACCGCTGTGTTGGTTGCAAAGCCAGCTCTCCATGTACGGTATGATAAGTTACCATGCATATAGATGATGAGACCACATCCACATTTGGGGTCTTGAGTGGCCCCATCGAAATAGTGAGCTTGATATTCAATCTCCAAAAACTTTTGTGTTGGGGAGGGCTTTTGTTTTGGAACATTTTGTAATACAACTTCAATCTTGTTAGAGAATTTCATGAGGGCTTCCGACCCCAGCTCTATGTAGCTATTGAAAATAATGTTGATTTCCATATTTCCCAAATGAAGATAGCAGGGATGAGTCTATGTTGGCCATTTTGGTTGCTCCACCAAATCAACAAGGTCTCCAAATCTCCAAGGTTTGGCCTCAAGTGACCAATTTTGTGTTCCAAAAGATTCCATATTAGGGGGGCTTTAGTGCATGTTCTAAAGAGATGTATGTTGTCTTCAACAGCATTTTCACTTAAAACACAGTAATTAGGGCCAGACCAATTCCTCTTTTCAAGGTTATCCTAGGTCAAGTTCTTGTTCTTCCATACAAGCCACATAAAAATGGAGTTTTTTATGGGGAGGTGTGGACTCCAAAATTTAGTAAAACATCAATCCCCCGGGTGGTTTGTTTGCATATAGCAAAGTTGATAGTGGGCATCAGCAACCACAATATTTTTTTCAGCCAATTTACCACTCGAGGTAATCTGGTCACATGCCCCATCACAATATATACATGCCAATCTCATTTGAATGCACATGTGCTCCTAAATAGCAACTTCAATGCCTATAGATTTATCTCAGTTGCATTTTCCCAAACACGAAAGTCATTTTCCAAGACAGATATGAGTTGGTGCCAGAAGAGGGTCCTGTTTCAATTTAATCTTTCGATGATGCAGGTTGTGAAGGGGTCCATGTCCATCAGATCCTGAATGTGGTCACAAATGATAATAATATGACCCCCCAGTGCCAAGTTTCCAAACAAGCATATCATGAAAAGTATTCTCAATCTTAGAGAAACTGTACCATATAGTAGAGCAAGCAGATTTTCCAATGTGGCCTAATCCCAACTAAAATTTGAAGTCCACATACAATTTCCAAATATCACACGCCATCTGGATTTTAGGACCCTTCTTCTCCACTTGTTATCGACCACACAGAGTAGCCTTCCATTAAAATTTGTAACTTGAAGTCCATATTCTTCAAGTATTTTTTTTTTATTACTTGACTCCACATACCATTTCTAAATATTGCACACCATATGGATTTTAGGAGGAGAGCATGCCCAAATCTTCGAAGGTCCACGATGCCCCATCCATCCATACTATTCAGTAGAATAATGTGGTGCAACTTTGAGAGGTGGTATTTTTTTCTTTGTTTCATGTCGGACCATATGGAATTCTAGTTTTTTCATGATGGCAGTGTGCAGTTTGAATAAATGCGCTCAATAGATGCTGAGTTGCATTATCACAACTTGGACCAGTGTAAAACACCCTCCCATTGAAAGGCATTTGTTTTCCCATCTAGAGATTTTCAAGAAGTATCTATCGACTAGCCATTGCCAGTCCATAATCTTGTACTTGCACGGTTTTAAATAAAAGCCAAAATATTTTAAGCCATAAGAAATGCATTCAGAGGAAATACCAAATAAGTTAGTAATATATGCAGTGGTCTCAGAAATCTCCATTGCATACTTTTAATTTTAGATATGTTCTATGCATAGAGCAATTTATTTTAATTTTCAAAGTTAGCTCCATATCTTTTCGAGAATAGCAATCACATCAGCATTAAAGTAAACTACAGATAGAACATAAGAATAAATCACAGAAGACAAGCAAAGACAAGAGGACACAAGATGTGGCATTAGCCAGGGACAAACCCCAATGTGGGGAAACCCTTAATGAATACTTCTTATATGTTCTCCAATATTTCAACAAAGAGAGAGAGAGATAGATAGTACGTTTACAACAGAAGTCAACACTTTGATTTATCTAGATAAGAGCATAGATCATCTCTAAGAAGATGATACATGAGATCAGTTGAAGACATGCTGCTTCACCTGATTCTCGAAGGTGACTCCTTCACCTACCGTTGTGTTGCATTTCGTCATCATGCTACACCTCACCACACTCCACCATGTTACACCCATCATCACTATGTTGCATCTCATCACGCTTCATTAATCATGACTGTACCCATCGATGTACTACATTATGTGCCATTGTTGCACCATGTTTCCATCCTTACCTATGGGTTGGTTGCAACTTACTTGCTTGTTGTCCCATGCTTTCTTGTTTTCCTTAGCATGCTTGTTGTTACATGCTAGTTGTCCCTTGCATGCTAGTTGTAACATTGCATGCTTGGTGTATTTCTTGCTAAGTACCATACAACTGTCCCAATGTTAGTTAGTTGTCCCTTGGATGCTTCTCTCCTTCAAAGGCAGATGCTCTGGCTGTTCCGACAGTTCTAGCTCTTTTCGGTAGTTTCACCTTTTTCAGCAGTTTCGGCTTTTTCGGATTTTCCAGCAGTTAAGACTTTTCCGTGAGTTCTGGATTTTCCGGCTTTTCCAGCTTTTCTAGCAGTTCCGTCTTTTCTGTCTTTTTCGGCTTTTCTGGCATTTCCAGCATTTCCGGCAATTCAGGCTTTTCTGGCATTTCCAGCTTTTCCGGCAATTCAGGCTTTTCTGGCTATTCTGGCTTTTTTGGCAGTTCCGTCTTTTCCGGTAGTTCTGGCAGTTCAGGCTTTTTTGGCTTTTTTGGTAGTTCTGGCTTTTCCGACATTTCCAGCTTTTCCGCCTTTTCTAGATTTTTGAGCAACGTAGAGCTTATTCTCCCATGACTGCATTTAGATCTAGGGCATGTTATCTAGGGCAACGTATACCTTAGGGCACTCCCTCTAGCTCTCATCTTCATCAAACCCAAAACAAGATGAAGTAAGTCACAAGAGTGAGTGTGTGTGTGACAAATTACTTCAAGTCCTCTTCTATTTATACTAAAATGTAGAGGTTGAATAGACATGACTGTTGGGCTTCTAAGCCTACATAAATTGTTGGTTGACTTGACAATTTGTCCTTAGTCAAAATATATTCATATCTTCATAAATACTTATCGGAATCGGGTGATCTTTAGATAAATTCTACACCTCTCGATGAGAGGGATCCAAGAAAAATATCAAGTTCCATAAATAAGATGACCTACATGGAGTTTGGCCCTGGTTGCCAATTTTAACACTCCCTCTCAACTAGAGAGAACTCCATCCACTGATCCATATGTCCGACTGTACTATCTCTGCCATCAGTGCCCTGCACTGCTCTACTTTGTTCTAATCTGTTGAGCTGTGCTCTGCTGAGCTCTGCTCTGCCGAACTATGAAGAAGAAGAATTGATCAAGAATGTCTCATACCATTCTCTACTGACTCGAAGTCAATTTCATCTGAAGACAGTGTGTCACATCACCCTTACTAACCCGAAGTCAGTTTTATTGATCCCAGATCAATATCACAAGAGAGTGTCTCAAACCACTCATACTAATACGAGATCAGTTTCATTCATCACACATCAATATCACAAGAGAGTGTCTCAAACCACTCATACTGATCCCAGATCAGTTTCATTGATCCAGATCAATGGACGTCATCCTAGCATAGGGAGTATGATAGATACAACGATGCCCTGATCGATAGAACTACTATGGTCCCTATCCTCATTTGCCTTCTCATTAATCTGATGAGAGGTACTTCCCATGAGTCCCATACTGCATGGGTAGGATGCCTCGACAAGAGAACGAATCATCCTGTCCACAGGAGAAAGAATCATCCTCTCAGTGGATGCCATGGAGAATGAATCATCCTAGCCCACAAGAGAATGAATCATCATGTTCCACAGTCGCCATGGAGAACGAATCATCCTGTTCCATAGTCGCCACGGAGAACGAATCATCTTGGCCCACAGGAGAACGAATCATCCTCACCCACAGGAGAATGGATCATCATGTTCCACATTCGCCACAGAAAACAAATCATCCTGGCCCACAGGAGAACGAATCATCTTGTTCTATAGTCATCACGGAGAACAAATCATCTTAGCCCACAAGAGAATGAATCATCCTATTCCATAGCGCACCACCAAGGGAGGGTGAGTCACCCTATGGTCATATGTTGCTCCAGTAAGTACCCCAAGCCCCCCAGAGCTCCCAGAGCTTAATGCATGCAACATGAAGGACACTTATAAGAAGGTCTCTCAATGACACCAACTCGTTCAATAAAGTTACAGATTTGACATTTCCCCAAGGCTTTGACCAAAAATGTTTGCAACCTATACGTCAATCTTAATGTGATGGAGCCTCCTCGCTCATCGACTTACCATACCCCAGATAAGGAATTATCTGATGTCTATCTGCTCGAGAAATCATCGAATACAGGATTCCTCAATAATCAAATCTCACCTCTGGTTGTCACAGAGAATCATAGTGGTATTCATCATGTGTACAAACATCTCACTTAAGAGTTTCTACAACCATGCAGCTTCACACAAGATAATACTCGTAGTTGTGTATTCAGTCTTGGCGGTGCTTATCGTAACCGATTTCTGCTTCCTGCTCATCCATGATATCAAAGTAGAATCCGAAGAGAACCAGCACTAAGAAGTGCTCTAGTGATGCTCCATACTGCCTTCCCACTCAACATTCGAATAATCATGCAATTTCATATTTCGGTAGTGTATCTCAATCCATGAGAGATTGTGCCCCTAAGATATCTCAGAATATTCTTGGCTCCAACCTACTGAGGCTCAACCAAATATGATCTCACCATGCTAACTGCAAACCATATGTCAGGACGGAAGTTCACCAAGAACATCAACGCAAATGAGTTTATGAAACTCAGAGGCATTTCCCAAATATGGTTCGACATCACTGCCATATAAATTCTGAAAGTTAATATCCTTGAGGTAGTCACAGGCTTGTAGTTTACCATTCAACATTCGGAATCCAAATCCCTCTTACTTCTGCAAATGAGAGGGTCTACACCTATCGGAAATAGGTCGTCCTCATAAGGTGCCGGTATGACAGGTCTATCATCCACAACCTTTGGGGAATGGTTTGGATTGGTTTCACTCCTAGTGAATCTCAGCTTCATCTGACAGCTATCATTCCTCTAATACTATGCCCAGGGAGTTTTACTTCAAGCCATAGAGAGCTTTCTTCCACCTGTATACATGAGATTCCTAATCATGAATCTCAAACTCCTCAGGTTGTTCCAAACATGTGGACCTGCTACATGAGGGGAATGGTCACCTTGTAATATTTTCCTTTGGTATATCTCAGACATGTACTTTCATGCTCTTTTTGAATTCAGGCATCCCTGTCACCATTTGACTCATAGACCTTTGGTGCTGGGGCAATGGACATTGTCCTTAGTGGACTTCCTACAACTTGATACAACCCTAAACTCAAAAACATTTTTGAAAATTCTATTTTCGAACACGTACCTTATTGTAGATCTAACCCAAGAATATTATAGATCTGATATGAAAATATAAGACAATAGATCTAAACCAGTTTCATATAGCTCTGATACCACTTGTTGTATCTCTAACCCAGAATATTATAGATCTGATCTGCAAACTCGCCGCCCTTGAAACCCTGCAAAAAGTAAAAAAAAAATTCTCCACTTTTGTGCCCAAGAAAGTGCTCTGATACCACTTGTTGTAGATCTAACCCAAGAATATTATAGATCTGATATGAAAATATAAGACAAGAGATCTAAACCAGTTTCATATAGCTCTGATACCACTTGTTGTAGCTCTGATACCACTTGTTGTATCTCTAACCCAGAATATTATAGATCTGATAAGAAAGTATAAGATAATGCAAATAAACCCAAGAATAATATGAAATGATTCTTTATTGATCAAACCCTTAAGGTAGGGCAACACCATTCATTCACTCCTTAAGGAAGGAGAATACTCCACAAGCCATATGCTTGTTCATAGCAGATTACTTCTCTTCATATCCTCTCCATGTGGAGTCTCTAGCCTCTATATAGGCCTCATACATACAATACCATGTATCATTACGATGGTTTCCTCATACCATCAACTAATACCATGGGCCTCTTACATTATTATTAACTACTTGTGGTCCCTTACATGACATGGGTTAACCACCTTATTTATTACTATGGCCCATGCCATTATTACATTATTACCTTGGGTACCTCCCTCGGTACCCCATATTACCGCCATAGGTATATAACAGTTTCCATCAATCAGTGCCACCCCGAAACCTTTGACTTCCATTGTTGAAATGGACACCAAATTCTTCTTACGATTAGGTACATAAAAGAGATTTTGTAAATGAATTGAGTTACCCTCATTCAATTGAGGATAATATTCCCTACACCCTTTTCAGGATAGGTGGCATTGACTCCAGGTATAATCCCATGATTGTTTCCATCTCTACCAAATTAAAGAGTGTACCCATCTATCCAATGAAGTGCCTTGAAGCACTACAATCAATAAGCCAGGTTCCCAAAGAATCTGAAGGAGAGGGCCAATATAAGATAACGCTTCTTTATCTTATCAGAAACAACATTTGATTCTTCATACCTAGGGTTCCTTGCTTTCTTTGAAGATTCAACCATTTCCTTGATGACCTGCATTTCCTATCATTCCTTTGATTATTGAAGATGTCGCTAGAATGATCGTTATATTCATCAAGAGATGTGTCTCTGCCATTCAGATACTCTTTCACATAATGGCCAAACTTATTGCAATCAAGGCATATGCATTTCCTTCCACCCTTAGATCTAAACTTCCTAGTGAAGTGATCTTTAGGTAGGCCATCACAAACTTCCACTACACCATTTTGATAATATTCTCTGCTTCGACTTCACCCTTGGTGAATTTGAAGGGGGATGAGGAAACCAATGATCCTTTGTCCTTTCCCAACTGTCTTCGGTGATTGGTATTTCACTCTTGCTTGGGCATTGTCTTCACCTCAACTCTAATACCATGTTAATTTTAGATATTGCCTATGCTTAGAGCAATTTATTTCAATTTTCACAGTTAGCTCCATATCTTTTCTAGATTAGCAATCGCATCAACATTAAAGTAAAATGCAAATAGAACATAAACATAAATCACAGAAGACAAGCCAAGACAAGAGGACACAAGATGTCATGCTAGCCATGAACAAACCCCAATGTAGGGAAACCCTTGATCAATTCTTCTTATATGTTCTTCAATAGTTTAGCAAAGAGAGAGAGAGAGATAGTACGTTTACAATAGAAGCCAACACTTTGACTTATCTAGATAAGAGTAAGATCATCTCTAAGAAGATGATACATGAGATCAATTGAAGACATGCTACTTCAACTAATTCTCCAAGGTGACTCTTTCACCTATCGTTATGCTACATTTCATCATCATGGTGCACCTCACCACGCTGCACCATGCTGCACCCATCATCACTATACTGCATCTCATCACGCTTCAGTAATGATGACCATACCCATCGATGTAGTGAATTATGTTCCATTCTTGCACCATGTTTCCATCGTGACCTATGTGTTGGTTGCACCTTGCTTGCTTGTTGTCCCTAGTATGCTTGATGTCTTTAGCATGCTTGTTTTTGCATGCTAGTTGTCCCTTGCATGCTAGCTGTAACATTGCATGGTTGGTGTATTTGTTACTAAGTACCATACAACTATCCCAATGTTAGTTAGTTGTCCCTTGCATGTTGCTCTCCTTTGAAGATAGATGCTCCCACTGTTTCGGAAGTTCCTGGAAGTTCTGGCAATTGTAGCTCTTCCTGGCAGTTCCGGTTGTTCCCAACAGTTCTAGTAGTTCCAAATTTTTCAGCAGTTCCAAATTTTCCGGCTTTTCCGATAGTTCTGAATTTTCTAGCAGTTCCATCTTTTCTAGCTTTTCCAGATTTTCTGGCAATTCTGGCTTTTCTAGCATTTTTGGCTTTTCCAATATTTCCATCTTTTCTAGCATTTCCAACTTTTCCGGCAGTTTCGGTAGTTCTGGATTTTTCGGCTTTTCTGGCAATTCCAACTTTTCCGGCAGTTCTACCTTTTCCAGCTTTTCCGGATTTTTGAGCAATGTAGAGCTTATTCTCCCCTGACTTCATTTAGATCTAGGGCATGTTATCTAGGGTAACGTATACCCTAGGGTACTCCCTCTAGCTCTCATCTTCATCAAACCCAAAATAGGATGAAGTTAGATCATAAGAGTGAGTGTGTATGTGACAAATGACTTCAAGTCCTCTTCTATCTATACTAAAACTTAGAGGTTGAATAGACATAATTGTTGGGCTTCTAAGCCTACATAAGTTGCTGGCCGACATGACAATTTGTCCATTATCAAAATAAATTCATATCTTCATAAATACTTGTTGGAATCGGATGATCTTTAGATCAATCCTACACCTCTCGATGAGAGGGATCCAAAAAAAAATATCAGCTGCCATAAATAAGATGACCTACATGGAGTTTGGCCCTAGTTGCCAATTTTGACACATGCATTATAACCGATTTGTTTTGATTCATTTTAAGACCCGTAGGATTTCCAAGTCTATAAAAAGTTTGAAATAAATGCAACCATGCAAACCTGTTAAGAAGCCCCATAATAAGCATGTCATCTACAAAAAAACTGTGAGATATCCAAATATTACTTCTAATCCTAAGAGGATAAAAGAGGCCTGTGGCAACAACATCAAATATGTGCAAACATAACCCATCCAATCCTAGTATGAATAACAGGGACGAAAGAGAACATCCTTTCCAAGTTGTGTCTATGGCCGTCATCTGCCAAGTGAGGATTTATAGATTTATGGAGGACCAATCTCAGGTACCCCAAGTCCAGAAAATCAAATGCTTTTTTTAGATGAGCCTTCATAATAGGAGCTTCAAGTTTCCTTGACTTGATGGAATGTAGAAATTCGTGTGTTGTAGCAATAGCATCATGAATTTAGCGATGTTTGAGCAAGCCATATTGTTATGGAGAGATAAATTTCGACAAGATGGGCTTCAAACGGCTAGCAATGGATTTAGAGATGATTTTGTAGACTATATTGCATAGAGATATGGGTTGGAAATGAGAGAAAATGTGGGGGGTATGTTTTTTCGGAATGAGGGTGATATAAGTGGAATTTAGATGAGGGTGGACAGTACCTAGAGTTCGAGATTCTTCAAAAAGGTTAACAAGGTCAGACTCGAATAGTTCATAGAAATAAGTAAATATTTCTAGAGTCTGACCATCACGTCCAGGACTTTTGTCACCATAGAAAGAGTGTAGGACCTCATGTATTTCTTCAACTATAACAGGTTTATATAGATCTCTATTAGCATCCTCATTGAACATCTTTGGATAGTCCAATACCCCCCATAATAAATCTCCTAGCCTATCTAAGGGTAAATGGCAAAAGGCTGATTTAAAAAATGTGAGAGCAACATAGTTGATTTCCTCTTTTGTTTGACATTTTTCATCGTCCAAGTCAAAAATATCCCATATTGAGTTTTTTTATGGCAGTTGTTTGCAAATCTATGGAATTTTTTTTTATTGCGGTTGCCCTCCTTGAGCCATATGGTTCAGCTCTTTAGCTTTCAAGTCATCATTTTATAAGCGGTATTTGAGATCTTCTTTTCTTAAGAAGTTGTATTCGAGATCTAGTGTCTGGTTGGAGTATATGTGCAGACATCAATGGGCATATTTAATCCAACTCCAATTCAATATGAACAAGTTCTTTTCGGAGCTCTCTTTTTCCTTCCCGCTCCCACTTCTTGGTAGCCAGTTGGAGAGCCTTTAGTTTGTCCAATAACAATTCTATATGAGATGTGGAGTTGCTTGACACAGAAAGCCAAATACTTTTATCTAGGTTGGCATAGGAAGGATCCTCTAGCTAGATCCTATTGAATTTGAGTGGAATCCTTGTCCTGAAGTCTTGTTGTCGCTAATGTTGTATGATGGGCCTATGTTCTAAAATATAGCAACTGATGGTTTCAGATGAAACTATACCAACTCTTTCAATTAACATATCATGTAGGAGAAACATGTCAAGTATTTTTGCGATGTAAGAGTCCCCCGTTCTTCCATTATCCCAAGTAGGGGCAATATTTGATGGACTCATATAAAGCAGATTATGGATTTTAGTGAATCTGCCATAGAATCCCCATGACAATTACAGCCCTAGAATTCGTGAACCCCAATAGTGTAATTTAGGTCCCCCGCCAGAATGAGAGATGTGAGTTCTAACTCCACCAACCTAAGCCAAGAAATCTCTCTATGGAGAAAATGAGCATAGATATTTAGGATGTGGATACATCCCAATAAGATGTGAATGTTCCTAGCAAGAAAAATGCTAGCAAAACATGTGAAAGCTTGTAGTTGTACATGGTTAGGGTCCGAGATGGAAATTTGACCCCAAGAGAGTCTAGTTGCATCTGTGGCTACCATGTGCCAAGTCGGAAACATTCGGCGAAAATATCCTACAGAGTGGAGGTCACGGTGCATAGTTTCTTGTAGAAGTATAATAAATGGGCAGTGCATGGAGAAAAATTCTTTCAGAGCCAAGTATTTGGAGGCTAGCAAAACATGTGAAAGCCTGTAGTCGTACATGGTTAGGGTCCCATATGGAAATTTGACCCCGAGAGAGTCTAGTTGCATCTTTGGCCGCCATGTGTCAAGTCGGAAACATTCGGCGAAAATATCCTACAGAGTGGAGGTGACGGTGCATAGTTTCTTATAAGAGTGTAATAAATGGGCAGTGCATGGAGAATAATTCTTTCAGAGCCAAGTATTTGGAGGCAGCTCCAAGTCCCCTCATATTCACTGAGAGAATAAAATTCATTTGTGCCATTTGGCAGGCTGCTGTGCTCCAAGGACCTGAGATGAAGACTCAACAATGGGGATGTCAATGATGGAGGGTGCGTTTGAATGGAAAGGTGTAGGGGGTGTACGTGTATGGCCATGAAAATGCCAACTGTCCCGTGGCTTTTTCTTCCAGACAGTAACGTTACCAGCTGATGTGGGGCTGATATGAGGCAATGTTCGATCTGGAGGTTTGTGGATTGTAAGGGACCGAAGGTCCAGGGATTTTTCTGTGGCAGGTACTCTAAGTCGGTATCCACCGAGTTTGTGGGAGATGCTATCG
>APFE031627974.1:1885-21246 GCA_000404065.3 Pinus taeda | reverse complement strand
GGAGTTTGGATGAGGAAGATCTCTAGAGAGCTATTTGAGTAGGTCATAGACACTACAATGATATATTGTGACAACAAGAGTGGTATCTGTCTAGTAGAGAATCCTATGTTTCATGACAAGTCCAAGCACAGATATTCGATATCACTTCAATTGAGACATGGTGCATAGAGGAGTTGTTAGACTCCATCACATATCAATAGATGAACAAATTACAGATATTCTCACCAAAGCTTTACCGAAAGAGAAGTTTTTGGTCTTCATAGAGTAGTTTAAACTTATGAATGTGACCCCTCTTTATAAGGGACAGTGGTGATCGATGACATTGAGCTAGATCTTCCCCCCTATTGAGCTCCCAGGGTGAGGAATTGAGATAGAGGTTTCCTAAGGCTGAGGGATCTCTGGACAATAGGGGATCGCCCCTATCTTTCACCTGTGGGATTTGTCTTATCCTTTTCCATTTTTACAAGTCAGGTATCTCCGTCACCTTTGGTCGTTGTAGAGTACACCCTAGTTGGCATCATACCCACAAGCAGGGCTTGTTGGGATTTTCCCTCCTTGTCTCGCCAATGTTTTGAGGCTTGGAGGTGTGTGATGCTTACCTCTTGGTAAGTCAGGTATCTCGTCCAAGCTGGATTATGATGTAGGTTTTCTACCTCGTGACTCTAGAAGTTCATTGATGGGAATATCATTAGACAATAAGATTGGGTTGATATTTTCTTCCCTTTGTGGTTTCAGGTTGAGAATGAGCCCCCTAATGTGATTCCAGGGTTGAGATGTGCTCCCCTGTGTGTTTTTATATCTTATTTCTCGATATGGGGCTGAGATATGTGACTCCTATAGAAAATCCCATAGATTCACAAACTAATGCAATTTTCTAAAGAAAGAGACAAGAATCTACTTCTACTCTTTACAGCGGAAGCCCATAAACATCGAGCAAACAATAATAAATAGAGGAAGAGAATCAAAGGCACATAACACAATGAATATCCAGGGAAAGCCACAACTGAAAACCCCACTATCTATTTTGTATTAATCCGAAAAATCAAGATGAAATTACAATGCTTGTTCTCTCTAGAACAATCCTAGTACTCAGCAAATTCAATCTCCAACTCATAACCAAGCTCAATGCCAAAGATTAGTCTCTTCAAAATCTCTCCAAGTCTTTATTCCAATGTGTCCTTCGGTCAAATAATTTGGATGAATACAATATGCTCTCCTCAACCTTGAGCTTAACCTGCATAAGTATTTCCTATCCTCCTCGTGATGACTTCCTTTGGCCAATACTTAGCCAAATTTCCAAGCCTCCAAGCTTCTAATTCTTTGATAAATTCTTGAGAGAATTAGCCCATATTTAAAGGGAAATTCTTCAGTTCTTGGATGCATGCACTATCAGTGCAACTCAGAAAAATCTAAAACAAATAGTATATTGTCCCTGCACTCTAGTCTCAACTAGGTCTTTCTCAAAATCAACATGCATGAGTTTCTTATGAGGGAATATTTAGTTAACTAGAGTAGCACTAGTTGAGTGCACTAATGCATCAACTAACTATTACTCTAGTTAACTGAATATTCCCTCATGAAAAACGCATGCATGTCGATTCTAAGAAAGACATAGTTGAGACTAGAGTGTAGGGACAGTGTATTATTTGTTTTAGACCCAGTTGAGACTAGAGTGTAGGGACAATGTATTATTTGTTTTAGATTTTTCTGAGTTGCACTGATAGTTGATGCATTTAGGAATTGAGGAATTTCCCTTTAAATATGGGCTAATTCTCTCAATAATTGTGCAAATAATTAGAATCTTGGAGGCTTGGACATTTGGTTAAGTATTGGTCAAAGGAAGTCATCAGGAGGAGGATAGGAAATACTTGTGCAGGTTAAGCTCAAGGTTAAGCAAATCATATTGTATTCATATGAATTCTTTGACCAAAGTACACATTGGAATAGAGACTTTTAGAGATTGTGAAGAGGCTAAGATTTGGCATTGAGCTTGCTTATGATTTGGAGATTGGATTTTCTGAGTGTTGGGTTGTTCTAGACAGAACAAACATTGTAAAGTCATCTTGATATTCCGAATTAATACAAAACAGATAGTGGGGTTTTGAGCTGTGGCTTTCCCCGTATATTTATTGTGTTATGTGCCCTTGATTCTCTTCCTCTATTGATTATTGTTTGATTGATGTTTATGGGCTTCCGATGTAAAGAGTATAAGTATATTCTTGTTTCTTGCTTTAGAAAATTTCATTAGATTGTGAATCTACAGGAGTTCTACATGGTATCGGAGCTGAGAATAGTATATTATGGGAGATTTCGAAGTTTTGAGCTTTGGGTCACAAGTTTGCAGAGAAGATCTCAAATTTTTTGTGAAAAATTTTCAGAAACAAATAGAAATTTTGGTTTTTTTCAAAAAATACCCAAATTCAAAAAAAAAATCCGTCCAATCAGAGTTCGGATGAGGGAGATATCATTGATTTAAAATCATCTCTTTTTATAGAAAATTATGTGACGATGGGACAAAGGAAGATATGGTGACCTTGCTCTTCTTAGACTCCCAAAGCATTGGCAAAGTTATTAGGACTCTATCAATGGTCAGGAGAAGCTTCTAGATTGGGAACGACTGTGGTCGAATTTGATGCAAGAGGAGATCAGGAGGAACACTAGAGATGGGACCTCTTCTAAGGAAGTGGAAAAGGCTTGTGCCTTAGTGAATAAGGCAAAGTGGGCCAAGGGAAATAAGTCCCAAGTCAAGGAGGAAAGAAAGAATATGGACTTGACGAAATTCAATTGTTTTCATTGTCACAAGCACGGGAACTATTCTGAACTTCCCACAAAAGAAAGAAAGCAAGAAGGAGCCGACAGTAGCAGCAACAGTTGAAGCTCTAGCTTCACAATTCGAACTTGATTTATCTCATTACATTCATGGCCAACACTGTCATGGGAAGTGTGTGGTATCTTGACAGTGGTGCCTCATTCCATATGACGGGGAATAGAGATCTCTTTAGTGATTTTGAGGAGAAAAACCTCAAGCAGAGCATAGATTTTGGAGACGATGAGAGGCATAGAGCTACCAGGATTGGTACGATTACCTTTCAAAGGGAGTATGTCTCCCCTCTCAGGATCACAGATGTGATGTATGTTCCAAGACTAAAGAATTATCTTGAGTCGTGGTATTGGAAGACTATGGCTATGATGTGGTTTTTAGTAAGGGAAAAGTTTTCCTTAGAAACATTACCATGGGACAGGTGAAAAAGATCAGTGCACAGGTCAAGAACATGTATGCTCTTGAGGTTCAAGATGCATGCAAAGCCTTGAGGAGGAAGGAAAAGGTTAGAGACTTGGTGGTTGAGAGAGAGAGTAAATTACCTCTCAAAATGTAGCCCATGGAGAAGCCTCAGAAGCAACTTCAGGAAGTTGTAGAGCATCCACAGCTAGAGAAGGTGAGAGGAGACCAAGTGGAGAGATCCACTCAAGCAGGTAAAGAGTCTCAAAAGCTGTCTCAGACAATTGTGGAGCAGCCATAATTGGAGAAGCCGAGAGGAGACTTAGTGGAGGCATCCAGTCATGTAGAGACCTCTAGTGGGTGGGAATTTCGAGCCAAGTGGGCAGAGGCATCACATGTAGCCATACCTCTAGGTGAGTGGTGGGGCGATTTGAAGTGATAGTCCCAAGAGGGATGAAATTGGGCAAGGTACATTAAGTGGTTTTATCTCATGGATCGTACCTTGCTATGGGAGCCCAAAGTACACAGTAGCGGGAGGAATCAGTGGGATTGTTGCAGTCATAGATCAAAGTGACAGAGGCTAGAGTAGTCATATAATGAAGAGCATAGAGAGGATTGACAAAAAGTGTAGAAAGGTAGAGTCAATAGAAGTGCAAATTTTTCAGTTGACAGAGGAAATAGTAGTCAGAGATTTTGATGACAAAGGCATCATTCTGATTCAGGTTGGATGTTTTTTTGTTTCTGGAGTTGTTGGAGCTTCAACACTCGAGAGAAGTGTTGCATGTAGAACATTCCAAAGGTTCAGGATCATGATCATGTTGAATTCCTTTCTTGTTGAGAGAGAGTGTTGAAAATAGAAACAAGAAATGTTAAAAATAGAATCCAAAAATTCTGATTTAATTTGTCCTTGAATTAAATTGTAATTATTTTATCATCACAACTTGTAAATAGTTAATTAAGTTTAATTAACTTAGGAATTTCGAGTTGAAAGTATTTCTGAAGTCATGTATATGTTCTCCCTATATTATAGGGGTTCAGAATGAGTTAAGTATGAGTGGTAATTAGTTAACTCAACTTACTGGGTTAAGTCTGATTAAATTAGTTCCAAACCATTTGAGGAACTAAGAGCGAGTTAACAATTAGTTGATGCATTAGTGTACTCAACTAGTGCTACACCAATTAATTGAATATTCCCTCATCAGAAACTCATGCATATCGATTTGAGAAAGACCCAATTGAGACTAGAGTGCAGTGAAAATGTACTTATTTTTATATAATTTTATGAGTTGTATATATGGTGCATGTGTTACAGATTTATTTGGACATATCAACCTCAACTTATAGGTCAATGTTATTAGGGTTCATCAACCCCTAATATAGTTGTTACATGCCCTAAAGAGGTTAGTCATCAGAATGCCTTACTCACAAAGAAGTTCCATCACAGAAAGCATCCAAAAAGTACTCCTAAGGAGATCGGTGTAGGAAGCCTTCTATCAGGCTGCAATGCATTGCAGTAGCTACACTAACTAAGTGTTATGCATCTCACTTAGTCCCTCTTTAGCCCGCGATGAGTGAACTTGGGCGAATATCCATGAGGTTTTGAAGATTATGTATCCACTGGAAGCCTCTAAAAGTTTCTCAAGTGCCACGTGCCCTATGAGTTCGCCCTTGGATTACAAAAGGAATTAGAAAATATCAACCTCCTATCCCCTATTTCATGGAACTAATTTCTAAAAATAGAAATGCATTCATCATCATCATTGATGACACAACCTCCTCCACTCATCTATAAATAGATCACTCATCTAAGAGATCTGGACTGAAAAATATTAAGTTGCAAGGAGATGGTGGTGGTATGAGATTAGTATTGAGTGCAAGTATTGTGAAATTGTTTGAATGTATTGCTTTTCATTAGGTGAAGAAGGATTGAATTGGAAGGATGACACTGGATCGAACTTGTGTTGGTTGTAATCTTTCCTCTTATCAATAAAGTTTTCGAGATTTTTTCCTTTATGTTTGTGTTTATATTGAATGCATTCATGTGTATATCATACTTTCGATTCTATGCCATTTATGAAAAATAGATTATTTTCTTTGACGGGTTTTTGTTTCTGTAAGTTGTGCAGGTACTTCTCAAGCGATTTAAGTACAGGAAGGAGCAGCGAAATCCGTTAAGGGAGATAAGGAACAAGCGGAATTTATAGGTAGTTTCTCTGTCCTTTATCTTATCTATTGTTTATAGGAAAAATTAAGATTGCTTTGACTGTTGTTTCTAGATCAACTACTAGATCTAGAGGGTTAGGCATTTGTAGAAAAAATAAATTTTCCTGAAAAAAATTGCCGACTTAGCTGGGGAGAGATCGTTTTCCATTCTTAGTAGCTAAGTAGCCTCGTAGAACATTCCAATATATTTTACTTGCTATCGTTCATTGAATTCAATTCTAATCCATTGAAAATTGAATCAAATTTGAGGCAAAAACACCTTCAAAATTGCTCACTGTAATCATCGCACTATCCTTAACTGAGACCTACAATGCATTACAGTTGCCGCATTGGTACAGAGCGATTATGTGCACTGTCTATCACCACAGCCTGCGCTAATCTCTTAAATATCATTTTTCCCATCTAGGAACTGAATTTTTTGTCAATTTTCATCTTTGATTGAATTGATTGTTGAATATGAATGATGTCTCATCTCTGAAACGAGCCTTCATCTCTTTAATTTGGCCCTGTTTAGACTAAGATTTGTGAATTTTTTTTTATGTATTTGTTTTGTCATTTGTAATCCATTGTTGAAAAGCAGTTTTGATCGATTGTTCCTTCAGTAGAAAAGTGTCATAAAATCATCATTTTCTTCAGAAAGAGAAGTGTCATAAAGTACTCCTTCATAGCTAATCAATTGATCTATTTTGTGCATTTTATTTTTATTTTCATTTAAAGTGTCAAAAACATTCATTTCTTTAAAGTTGAAAGTGTTGTTTAGTCTTCCTTTCCATTTAAGAGAAATTGTCACAAATCGCCATTTTTTATGAAAAGAGTTTTGAATCGTTTTTGCATTAGTTTTTCTTATTGCATCATTCACATTAAGAGAAACTGAAAAGAAATACATGCATTTTGCGTTAAAAATAGTTTGTGTATGCTTGAAAGGAATGGTTTAGGGAATTGCACCTAGTTTGTGCTCTTTATTGATTGATCAAAAGTACTTGTTTGCTCTACCCCTAGTAGCTAGGACTTTCATTGTTAAATTGAATGGAAGGAGTGCTTCTCATTCTAGTTGCATTCTTAGGAATTTCAGAAAACATCTCGTGGTGAACCTTCAAAGGCAAATTTCTAAACAAGATAAACTTAAAATAAGCATCAATTAATCTAACAACGTTTTGGAACTTAACGAAAAACATCTAGAGGTCTAGGCTAGAGACGTGTTCCATCATCTTTAAACCTAGTGGATATCGTTTTCACTGAAGGTTGGGTGATTCCTCCTCTTTGATCTGATAAGTGCTAGTACGGACTTGTGCTCCTTGTACCGTCGCGTATATAGTGGGAGACCCCAATAGGTTGAAATCCTTTATCCCTAGGAAGCCAAGTTTGCTGCCTTACCGATCGCAATGCACTGAACACAACATTCAGGAAGATTGACTACCGTACGATAAATCCTTGGTAATTTCCCTTTCATTTACCACCAAGGTGTATTTTGCAGTTTTGTTATTTGCCTGGTAAACCCTCCTGTCTAGAATCTCCAAAGTAGTCACTTTCGTTCCTTTTTGACTCCTTAAAAGAAAAGGTTCATCTGAGCACTTTTCCTTTCAGGCTCATTAAATATCGAAAGTGACTGGACTCATCTTTTGCTTTTTCTCGACTCTTTAAAAATGAAAAAGCAAAGTTATGTTCCAGTGTCATAAAAATTAATTGACTGTGGATAACATCCTCCTCGCTTATTTCATAATCGATCTTAGGTTGAAACATATGGCGACAAATCCAGAGTCCACCAATCAAGGAATTCCTTTTTATGGAAATCCTAGTCCTTTTCCTCCATTTAGAAATATTGGTGATCCATATATGGCTACATTGTCCCTTCCGGGATTTACCATTGGCTTGCTAGTATGGTTGTTTTCAACCTCCTTGGTTCAAAATGTCATGATTTATTCACAATCAAGTACACCTCCAACTAGACAACATCAACCTCTAGTTGATCCAAAGGTTGACACTTTTCCTTCTTCCTCCATTGTTTCTTCCTCCCCTTCTTCCTCTTCACCTGGTGAAAGTATTGGTACAAGTAACCAGGTGGCTTAGAAGAAGAAGAAAAGGAAGAAGAAGAAGAATAAGCAAGTTCAGCAGAGGGAAAGTGAAGCAACCATTGCTTTGAATGCAACATCAGATGAGAAACTGTCCATCAAGCTTCACAAAGTTTGATATCCATGCAAACTTTGTGTGGGAGACCATCTTCTTCGAAATTGTCCTGATATTCCTCAAATCTTAGAAGAATGGTCTTCCCGTTCACATCATCCTGTGCCATCAACTTCTGGAGATCATGTTGGTGACACACCATCAATTAGTGGCAGAAAATATCATGGAAAGAAGGGAAAAGATAAGTTTCCATGTAGGTTATGTGAAGGGAATCAACCCATTTACCTTTGTCCCTATCTGGATGAAGCCAAAAAAGTTTTGGATAACCGTCCTGCTTCACCGCAACGGCTTCCATATGGTTATAGGAAACTCTCCCTAAATCCTTCACTAGTTGATGAATTGATTGAATCAGATCAACCACCGGTCAAACCCGCTCTCTCTAAAAGTGAATCCTATGAGTCTATACCCGACACAAATCAATAGGTTGAGGTAATAGTTGACCCGATTTCACCTTCAGTAAATCGTACCTTTCTCTAAGAGAATGAATATGATACAACTCAGGTTCTTTTTATTTCTTTAGATTCAAATGAGCTTGGGGGCAATCAACTTATTCCATCAAGACAAGAGGAAAATCCTCCCACTCTGATCTAGAAAGTCACATAGGAAGGAAGGCGGAATCTTGCCAGTCGATTCCAATCAAAGGAAGTGACTAGACTACTTGGAAGGGGTACCATAGAAATGGGAGAATTAAGGCAAGATTCTTGGCATCATTGGATCCATGATACAAAGCCAAGATGACTTTCTGCATATCATTTGTTGTCATCTTCCCATGGATAGGATGGATAATATAGTTTTTGACCCCCTCAAGCATGATCCTCTTGGCCTTAGTGTCATTCTTATTATACTAGATCAGTGGTTGGGAATTTGTAGGTGCATTTTGTGGTTTCTTCGCAAATTATAGCACCCCATTATCTTCCAAGACCGTTGAAATCCACTCCTCCCATGAGCAGAAATTAGAGGCTCCCTCTAAATTGTGATCTATGCTTAGTCCTTGGAACAAAGTGTTGTTATCCAAATCTTGATATCCAAAACAATTCTCTTCAAACTCTAGCGCAAGCCCACTGACTGAATTGCACTCTTCACAGACTAAAAAAATTCTTGGTGTTGGTTTTTATATAGAGTGTGGCTCTAATGCCATGTTAATTATCTTGAAACTTTGCAACTAGTTAGATGAATCTACTAAAAAACAAGGCAATTGAAAATTGAAACCAAGTTTAACTTTCACCAAGATCCAAAGTTGGGTTAACATTCAATAAGCACTGAAAAAATACTTGTGATGAAAAAACATTCACACAAAATTGAAGCCAATGTTTTACCCAGGAGACCCAAATGGGAAAACCTTAATTCGTCGTTGTGACATTTTATTGATTTTTCTTTGAGAAAATAGATATTTTACAAATATAATATGTTGCTATTGCAACTAGAAAATAACAATTGAGAAACTTATCTTTGCTCTACAATTACTCTCGGCCTACTCCTTGATAACTACTCTTTGCCTTGCCTATTGATCTCGACTTGCATACACAATTGCTTACTGTTGAAAGTAATCTCAACTTGCTCCTTGGATTCCTAATCTTCACTCCTCAACTATTGTGCATTGGCAATCAACAAAGAATCATCACCCTTTTGTGTTCGCGCTTCTCTTACCTTAATAGAATTTCAATCCATGCAGAGAGGCCAACTCTGAATGGTTGTTCACACTAGTTGAACGAGTTCCTTTTGCTAGTTAATTGAGGCAAGTCTTAGTTACACTTTGACTAGCTCTTAGTTAACTAGCTCGAGTTGCTCCTTGATTTCCTCTAGTTGAGAACCGAGTTAACTAAGGACTTAACTCATCCTTTCTTCACTTGTCTCTAAAGTCTTAACTCGTCCTAACTTGAACTTGATACTGCCACTTCATATTTTATTCAAACTAAAGAAGACTCCAACGAACTAAAGCTCCAACACTACGCATGCAATCTACTGATGACCATTCCAGTGAACTAGTAATCAACTCATCAAAACTAAATCCTATCTTATGAATTTGCATTCCTACTTGAGAAACACAATTCAAGGTCTTTACTAGCTAAGGCAAAAGCGAGAAGCCCTTCCTTCACTATATTTTCCACACTTTTATGCAACTTCATTCAACTTTGTCCTTCAAGTTAATGTTAGCAAGTGTTTATGCCACCACCTCTAGGTACAATGACTTACATTTTGTAATATCTATTAATAAATAAATAAAATACCTACATGCATCACATAAGGTATTGGAATTTAGTCATACTTTTAATAAAACAAAAGTACTTTAATTGATATGAGAAGTAGCCCATAAGGTAAGAAACAAAGTAGTACAATAAAGTGTTATCTCATGAACATAACAATTTTCATAGTTCCATTTTAGTCAACCCATTCTCGGGATGCAGGGTGAAAATGACTTCCATTTCATGAAAAGCGTAAAATCAAATATAACATTATTTTGATAAACCTAGATCTTCGAAATGGGTTAATTCTGGATAATTGGAAATATGAGTATTGTTAGGAATATAATTACAAGACAGCTTTGGGAATATGAATATTGTTAGGAATCTAATTACAATACTGCTTTGGAAATATGAGCATTGTTAGGAATCTAATTACAATACTGCTTTCACAACCTTTTGAAGGACCTTCACTTATCATGTTATACCTTTTGGGTTAAAAAACATTGGTGCAACTTTCCAACGTGCCATGCCATATCTACCACGTTAATTTATCTCGATGATCTCACCACTCATTCGAAGAAACACTGATACCACTTAGAAGGCCTTTATGTTGTTTTCCTTCGATGATGGAAGTATGTTTTTTCCTCTAATGTGTCTTTTGCATGATAGTTATTATCTTAACAATGTAGTCACGTAAGGAATGATGCAAGAACGCTTAACAACTTGAACATTTAAAAAAAAAAATAGAGATTTAATGAGGCAGAGATGTGCATTTTGGTCCAAATAGGTCAAATTAAGGTTCTTTTCTAATTTGACAATTTTACTGTAAGCATCGAGAGATTAATTTGGGAATTTTCCATGTGGGTTTTATAAACAAGAACGCTGAGTTAAATTAAAAACTTCCAATTTCTTTCCATCAATTTAAAAAGAAGTCCATTGTACAGCCCAATGTGAATTAAATTGAGCAATTAAATTGAGCCACTTCAAGTGGATGCAATAATCTATCTTAAATTTTGAATTTTGTTTTTGTTAACTTAAATTGAGTTGGATACTATGTCTTAATGTTGTATAATAATATGTCACTGCATTAAGTATCAAAATAAAAATAGAGTGGAAGGTCTATTGTACAATTTAATGTGAATTAAAATTAATCATTTCAAGTCGACATAAAAATCTATCTTAATCTTTGAATTTTGTTTTTGTCAATTTAAATTAAGTTGGATACCATGTCTTAATGTTGTATAATAATATGTATATCTATTAGGCATTGCGTTAAGTTTCAAAATAAAAATAGGGTGGAGAGAGTGTTTCCTCAAGAGACAAGTAGATATTGTTTCCTCAATCAAGTCATAAAATACTAAGCAAAATAGAAAATAGGAACTAACTACTACAATTGGAAAAACCAAAGTACAAAGTAGGCATAAGAGCCAAAGGCAAGCAAAAGAGTGGATGCTAGACATATATAAGGATCCATATTTATCTTAAAGTTTAAAAAACTTTGGCAAAACTTTTGATTTCTTAAAATGGCAACCCTACAATGTTTGGAAAAATCTGTATAAAAGTATTCACAATTCTTAGGATTTTATAGTGTCAAGAAAATTTTGGCAATTATTAGACTTAAATTATTTTATCATATAGGAATAGGGAAAAATATTTTTCAAAAAATGGAAATTAGCAATATTGTTTTTTGGAAAAAAACATTGAAAGTTAGACCATGTGAGAAATTTAGCTCCTAAAATTTTTGTATGGTGGGGGAAGGATTGCACTTGTAAAGTTAGGTAATGTATCTAAACAACATGAGTAATATATTGTTTATATTAAAAGATATATATGAGATGTGAGAAGCCTCTATTTATAGTCATAATGGTGTCCAACCCCGACCACTAATAAAGTCATTAGGGTATTGCTATGTGCTTTCCACAAATATAACATTAGTATAAAACCATAACCATGCACACAATTAGGTCACACACATATATACTCATAACTACTACATATGTTGTGGTTAGCTACACAACGTACCCTTGGCCTTATATAAAGCTTCTCCCTCAATGCTAAAAAATCAAGCAATAAATGCAAATACCCAAACCTTGCCAAATAAATGAAAAGAGGCATTTTCCCTAATTGAACTCCAAAATAGGTGGTATAATAGCTTGAAAAGAAGAAGCATGCACATAGATCTTGTTACATCATCTTATCACTCAAATGTTGAAGCTAAATTTATAATTTGGCCTTTGAATTGGTTTCAGAAGAGTGCATGTAAAGAAAAGAGGGGCATACTTTATGATTTAATTCATTTAAAGAATAGAAAAAGGGATTTTAACTCAAAAACTACTTTTTTTACCCTAAGAATATGTTTCCTTGGGGGACTCTTAGGCACTTCCCTTCATTCTAAGGATGGTACCAATTGTAAATCAAGTGGTGTAAATTTGACCTAGTGGGGACATTGAATGAAGTCCACGACATCAAGTACATTATAAGTACATTATAGAGATAGCTAACCCGAAAACCAAACAATGGCACCTCCTACATGTAATTCACAACACTCAAGCTTGTTCATTGGGCTTCCAGAAATGTTTGGACACATATTGTCCCACCATAAGCATTTAAGCAAGAGAGAGATTGCTAGTACCTTTCCAACACTAATCAACCAAAAGGAGTAAATGTGTCACAATAAAATTTGAGCTTGGATGAGGAGGATAACAACTTCTCCTCTTCACCACCCAAGCTAAACTCAATTGACAAACTCAAGATCACTTATTCCAAAAATAATTACTTCAACCATGTGAACTAAAGCACGATTATATCTAAAACATGAAAATATAAAGTGTTTTTTTTAGAATTTGGCGATTACTTAGAGAGGAGAGGTGTGTCGGTACAAGATGAGTCTTGTTCTTCTAGAAGACTCTCTATTTTACATTCGATAGTCTATACTTTTCATGTTACATAGATTTCTCACTTTCACCTAAAGAATGCTCTCAGGATCTAGTATGATCTCACTTGTCATACATGAGGGGAACTTTTTTTAGGTGACCTCTTCTTTTCCCAACCCATTTTTAAGTCAAGGACTCAAAAGACATCATGAATTCTCCCCTTGTTGGGAATATCAACTAAATAAAATTCTCCATAACTTATTCTTTCACTCTTATGGGCCATTGAATCAAGTTTTAAGTGTGTTCATCACATGTCATTGGATATTTGTCTACTTGTATGCCTATAGTCAAATGAAGACCATAACCATCACTATAAATATTCTATCATAGCATGGAATCTAATCCTTTGAATGGCCCAATGATTGGTTGATTTTAGTGCATAGTTATATAATTTCTTAAAAGGGGTCATTTTGGTGGAAGAATAATAACTAGTATTATACCAACATTATGCAAGATGCAGCCACCTTATCCTTTTTTCTTACTTCACCCATTTATACATCCAAAGATATCTTTTCAAGAACTTCTTAATTTCTTGTGATTTCCAATGTTTTTGAGGATGATATGTAATAGTCATATTAAAAGTGGATTCTTCTAATTTGAAAATGTTTTTCCATAAATGATCAACACGCTTGGGATATTTGTCAATAATTATGTACTATAAGATTCCATGTAGCTCATAAACATGCTTAAAGAATAAATTAGTGACCTTGAAGTTGTGAACTTGGTAGTTAAGGGAATGAGTGGGCATACTTGGTTAAATAATTGACTACCATAAAGATAGCATACTTACCTCAGAGAGTGGAAAATGGATGATTAAGTCAATAGCTAACTCTTACCACTTCTAGCTGAGGATGGAATCAAGCTAGAGAAAGACAAGGTAAGGAACTATCTCTACCTTATTTGAGCCAATATCTAGTCTCTAAAATAGTATATTAACACAAATATTTTGGTTATTCTAGAATGGAAAATATTAACAAGTGCCCTAGTCTAAAATAAGGGTACTATAAATTAGAGAATTATCTATTCTAATTTTGGTTTTTTCAAGACAAAAAAACCAATATTAGACTTGATTTGTTCTAAAAGTAGGAGGATGTTTTTATCAATTTTATGGAAACCCAATAATGTTATACGCGTGTCCATGTTAAAAATCATATTCATTAATAGGAGAACCATGTCGTGAATTGATATGATTCTTAACTACAATAACGCCATTCCTAATAGTTAAAGGTTGGGCCTTGTTGTTATCAATAATGTCCCATTAAGACTTAATTAGACTTAATTATAGGAGGATTCACTATGTAGTATGTGAGGAGCTCTTGCAACCCAAGTAGATTCACTATTTGACATGGAGTTGAATGTGGGAAATTCATCCTATTGAGATAAAGAATATGTAATAACATTATCTTCTCAAAAACATATGTTTGAAAGTGATCATTCCACTTAATGCTTTATTAGTGTACCCCATGTCAACAAGTGCTTTAGGCTAAGGTGATTTAATAAATAACTTTCTACATAGTATAAATTGAATCTATTTCAACATTGTATGAAGTATATTGGTCATTTTTATTTTTTTCTATGTTACTAATATGGATGTACCCCCTCTTATATTATATTTTGTTCCATTGTACAGTGATTGAAATGAATTCGGTCCATGTAGTGTAATACTTTTAATGTGTATAAGTATATGGAATGTCATTAATGAATAAGGAAAATAGTGTAAGGTTAGTTGAGCAGAGTATATAAGAAGTTTCAATTAAGGTTTTATAGAGGTTGTGGGTTATATAATGATTTTTATGATTATCGTGGGTAAGCATAGTTTGTTCATGGTGCCAAACTTGTTTTACATTTTTCTTCGTAGGTAAAACATTATGGATCCACCCCTCTTCCCCTAAATTTCCAAATGGAGTGAAATTTAATTGCTAGCCACAATAATGACTAGTAGCCTCAAGGGGCTTGACTAGATTTAAATTTCTGACCTATGGCATCCATGTCCGAAATATTCCTTGTGTAGATGGTTCAATTAGCTTAACTAACCCTTGGGGATTTCAAGACTATTTTTACATGTATAATATTCAATATATGATGTAGACATTATTAGTTGGACAATGAGTTTTCTCCCGACACTCAAATTCTAACTATAAACATTGGTGTGTATTATGGTTGATGGTTTGACATTTTTAATACTTTTATTTCCTTATTGTGATATGTGTTGAGTGCTAACATTCTTATGCTTTTTATGGTTTATTAATTATAAGTATACAAATGTCGACAAAAATTATTCTCATAGTCATTTTAGTTATACCCCATTTTATGTATGATGTAATAAGTGGAAATTAGGCCAACTAGCCAAGTTGTTGTTGGAATGAGTGAATAGATCAAGATGTTGTAGGAACTAATATTGTATTGAGGGGAGGGTCTTTGTGCTTTGGAGGTAGCCCTCATCCTTCAATCATATGCTCAATATCATCCATGATGTGGTCCCATTGTTTCCTTAATTGGTCTCATGGATGGTTGTGCACTATACACAAAATTGAAATAATCACTTCTACGAATTAAGGTTTTATGGAGGTTTTTTATGGTTAATGAATATGCCATAATTTTTAGAAGGCATATGCTAAAACTTCCATTATTAGAAGTAGAGATTTTGGAACATGTTTTAAAAAAATACTTTTTTCATACTTTGAAGAAGTATTAGGTTGATGGGCAAGGAAAATTATTGTATGGAGACTTTGAGGAGGTTTTAGGATGATGGGGAAGGATTTAGGATTGCACGGGGACTTGCTTTTCCAATGCAATAATATGAACATGGTCCACCAATGCATCATTCGCACACATGCACTACCTTCAACTTGCCACTAGGTGATGTGCTTTGGCATATGGTACTCTATAACAAAATATAGCACCATTGCACTTTGTTAATATAGGTGCACTACAAGGTCAATAGATGTAGGTTCTCGAGTATCCTTTTTCAAAACAATGGTTTTATTTGTAATAGATGAAGCATCAATGCTCCCATATATAAATGAACCACGAATGTTTATTTCTATCTTGTAACTCATATTCGCATTTAGAAAATATATTTATAAAGTTTAGAAGTTTCTTAATTTTTATAAGACATGTATTTGACCAAAATCATTTTGAAAAATGGATAAGAAAAGTCACTCTTACTCTACCTTCGTATGCAATGTCACATATATGTTTTGACCATTAAATTATAAAATGTGTTTGGGAAAAATTATTTATTATCTAATTGTACTTAAAGGGTGAATATTCTACCTATCATTGCAATGAGAATAATGAGTTGTATTTACAACCCAATATAGATAAGATGTGTACTGTAATGTAAGACTAAAAAAAAAAACATGTTATAAAAAATGTTCACCATAATTACACTGAGAGTATTGAGATGTGTTTAGAGCCTTCTATGAATGAATTGTGTAAATTAAAGACAAAATTGAGCATTGTAAAAATGAAAAATTATGAAAAATCTAAGATAATAATAAATCCCAAATAGATCCACTTTAACTTGTGTTTATTGTTGAAAATGTAGAAAGAAAATCTAGTTTTAGATTTTCCTTGGTCAAACTAGATTAAAATTCTAATTTCTATTTCAGCAAAATACTTGGAGGTAGTTAACTGAGGTGACATGGCACTTTTCACTCAGTTAACTCGGTAAATTTGGGTTGGGGAAGCTTGAGTTTAGTTCTACATGATTGATTGCTAATTTGCAGCCATTTATTTCAATTAATTTGAGTTATTATCAATTTAACTAGTTCTAGCTATCATAAGTGCTAATGGAGGTCAAGTTGTGGAAGTAGAACTTCAACCACACTTAGTGATCGACTAGTTAATTAATCAATCAACCCAAAATAATTGTTGCATATACAGAATTTGAGTTACCCAGTTGAGATGAAGATTCCAAGGTAGTGTACTACCAGTTGTATCATATTCCAATGTGTACAAGTGGTGCATGCAATCAGAGAATGACCTAAGACTATTGCACAATTCTAGAGTGTGAAATTCCTAAAAAGTAGGGAAAATTTTCTAAGGGAACAATCGAAGGAAGTAGGAGCTTGGGAAGGCTTGAAATCGGCTAAGTGTTGGCCAGGTTCAGTCAGTCAAGCAGAGAGATAGATTATACACTTGAAGGGTGTCCTAAAGCTTGGGCAAGCATTGTATTTCTTCTCTATTCTTTTATTAATGCATTATAGATAGTAAGGGGTTTTGAGTTGTTTCTTTCCCCTAGATAAATCTGTTTGCATCTATGATGTTTCCTTTTGCATTTCTATAATTCTTGTTTTAGATGGTGAGTTAACTTCCACATATCAGTAGAGTAGCTTCAAGTCTTGTGATTTAGTAAATTTCATGAGCAGTATTGAATCTACACATTAATTTCTACATGGTATCGGAGTTGTAATCACTGTAGAGTAGAGATTCTGAAGTTTTCATTGCAAGAGATTCAAATTTGCAAATCATGGTTGCAGGTTTTCATTAAGACTAAGAAGATGACTTTCAATGGACTAAGGCTCGATTATGCCCTTGAGGGAAGCTCAAATTATCTTGCATGGAAGGACTACATTGAGGAAATACTGGAGGATAATGGGTTGAAGGAATTCATTGATAATGATATTATGAAACCAACAACATTTGATGCTAAGGATCTAGCAGATTGGAAGAAGTGTGTTTCCAAGGCGAGGAGCATCATATTGGAAGGAGTACGAGACCATAGTGTCTAAAATCTCCACGGAAAGATGTTGTGTATGCAATGTGGCAAGCGCTAACAATTTTTTTCTAGAATAGTAGTAACTACAAGAGATTGGCACTCAAGGAAAAACTTTGAAATATCAAGAGAGGAACAAGACCATTCCACGGTACTTGAGCAGGTTCACACAGTGCCATGATGAGCTTGGTCAAGTTTA
The DNA here is from genome assembly GCA_000404065.3 of Pinus taeda. Taxonomy (NCBI): domain Eukaryota; kingdom Viridiplantae; phylum Streptophyta; class Pinopsida; order Pinales; family Pinaceae; genus Pinus; species Pinus taeda. Next base: position 3,587 of record APFE031627974.1, on the reverse strand, counting down.
TGTTACTGTAGCATAGGATGATTTGGTGAGACTAACCCTTCTAGGACTTCCCAAGAGTTGGCACAGCTACAAAGATTCGGTGAACGGGAGGGAGAAACTACCAAATTGGGAACGCTTGTGGTCCGATTTGGTACAGGAGGAGATAAGGCGGAATACCAAAGATGGGACTTAATCCAAGGGTGAGGATGAGGAGAAATGTGCCTTGGATAGAGAATCAAATAAACGGAAAGGGAGGAAATCCCAATCTAAAGCAGAATCTAGTCAAGCGAGCAAGAAGAAAGACTTGTCCAAAATCAAGTTCTTTCACTATCATGAATTCAATAACTATGCAATGAATTTTACACACAAGAAGAAAGTAAGAAGACCACAGGAGGAATAGTGGGTGAAGCCTTGGCTTCACAGCTTGAGGTTGATTTTACTCTCATTTCATGCATGGACAACACTCTCATGGGAAGTGTGTGGTATCTCGACAGTGGAGCCTTGTTCCATATGACGGGGAATAGATATTTTTTCAGTGATTTGGAGGAGAAGGATCTCAAGATGCACAAAAATATGGGAGATGATGGATGGTACAAGGTTATCTGGATTGATACATTCAAATTTCAAAGGGATTCAGGCTCCCCTCTCAAGCTCAAGGATGTGATGTTTGTACCTGGTCTAAAGAAGAATCTTGTCTTTGTTGCAGTTTTGGAAGATCGTGGCTACGATATGATCTTCAAAAAAGGAAGGGTATTCTTGAGACATATAACCACGGGACATATGAAGCAGATGGGGGTTTGGGTGAAGAATCTCTACAAGATATATGTGGAGGATTGTGTTGCATTGAGCACAAAGGTGAAGAATGTGCAGATTCATGATGTCGGTAAACTTTGGCATAGAAGACTTGGCCATTTGCATCATTGTGCTTTGAAGATCATGCAGCAGATTATTATAGGCCTCCCCAAAGGAGCACTAGAGCAGAAGGACACATACAAAGGGTGTACCTTGGGGAAGTACACAAAAGCCAATTTCCATGATCGGGACATAAAAGCACATGCATTCCTTGAAAGGATCCACAATGATGTTTGTGGACCTTTCTCGACAACCTCCATTACCAGGCACAAGTATTTTGTTGTCTTTATTGATGAATATTCGTGAAAGTTTTGGATCTTCTTCATGCGGAAGAAGGATGAGACTCTCTCCAAGTTCTTATAGTTCAAGGCACTGGTGGAGAAATAAAATGGCAAGAAAGTGAAGGCTCTCAAGATCGATAATGGAGGTGAGTACATGTCAAATGAGTTAAAACAATTATGTGCAAAAGAAGGCATTCAATGAGAGTTTACAGCACCCCAGAACCCACAACAGAATGGGGTGGCTGAGAGGAATAACTAAAGCATTGTGGGAGTAGCATGGGCAATGTTGCATGACCAAATCCTACATCTACACGTGTGGGTTGAAGCATGCAACACAACGGTCTTTTTGTAGAACAAAAGTCTGCATCGGATTCTTGGCATGATCACATGAGAGGAGACTTTCTCGAGGAGGAAGCCAGATGTGTCACACTTCAAGATATTTGGAGCCTCTATCTATTTCCATGTCTCTATAGATTCTGTTGGATACCTATACCAATAGGTTTCATATTTCATGATTGGAAAACTCAAATGCCAAATATGCTCTGCTTTGCTGATTCAAAGATCCCATATTTCCAAGGAAAGGCAAGGTG
>APFE031627973.1:0-14341 GCA_000404065.3 Pinus taeda | reverse complement strand
CCACACCCATGCAAATATGATAGATTACAATCGACGCCAACACTGGGTTTAGTTTGGAAAACGTGCTAACCCGATTCACTATAGGAGTAGTCTACCTAGGCGGTAGAATGGCCCGTTTTCCGGCACCGACCGGAAAATCGCCCAGCTCGCCGGACGATTCCTCCGCCCTCCGCCACCTTCCCCTACGCGCGCCACCCTCCTTCCCCGCCACCCTCCCCTGGCAATCCTAACATTCCGGCACAATAGATCCGATCGCAGCGGTATCTTGACATCCCTGACAGATCGGGGACGAGCTAGAATGTCAGGAACGGAAAGTTATTGCGATCCTGCGGTTGCTCCCTCACTCACCTTCCTCCTCGACTCGGCACCCGGAGCTCTGCAATTCCTCCACTCTACAATGCAATTCCGCTCTGCAGCTCCAAACCCAGGTGTTATTCCGATCCCGCGGTTGCTCCCTCGGTCACCTTCCTTCTCGACTCGGGCGCCGGAGCTTTGCAATTCCTCCACTCTGCAGCTCCAAACCCAGGTATCGTTTGCTAAGAAATCAATATGGTTCTCAAAATTAATCTGCAAAAATGGTTTCCTTGAAAACCCTTCTATTAAAATTCTCTTTGACAAAAATTGAAACGTCGGTGTTTCACTGCACGTGGACAGTCGCTTTTCTCAAAGGATATTTGGGCAGATTGCTCATTGTCATGTCTTGAATGCGTTTCAGGATTTGTACAGCCGCCCTCATAGTGGGACGATCTAAAGGCTCCTTGTGCAGGCATCGCTAAGCCAAGTCTACCACAATCTTGGCCTCTTGAATTGAGAATCCTGCAATCAGCCTGGGATCCACAATCAATGCCAGACTCCTCTCGTCCTTGACAAACTTCATACTCCACTTTACTAAATTTCTCTCATCCTTAGGACGCCTGTGGTTCATATGTTGCCGACCTGTCAACAATTCCAGAAGCATTATTCCAAAGCTCCAAACGTTACTCTTAGGAGTCACCAGGCCTCGCGCTACAGTTTCAGGTGCAAGATATGGCGCTGTTGCCTGTATACAAATATCAAAAACCATCCGAGTACTACCATTCTACACAAACAAGATAGAACTAAACACAAAATTCTTTATCATAAAAGGACCAATGTAGAATTTATTCAATTTAATTATCAGACTTACACTGTAGGCGACTTGGACTTCCAGATTGCATCTAGAAAATCCATAATCAGAGAGCTTGGCATTGAATTCCTTGTCAATCTGGACATTAGCAGCATTGAACTCACAGTACATGGCTTGTATCAAGATTACATTGGTTAATTTACAAATATAAATTTGTTTCCCTAGATGCCCTCATTTTCAAGGGAAAAAAATGTTTAACATCATACCTGGAAAGGGCCTTCTTCGTGTAGATATGTGAGGCCCTGGGCAACACCAAGAGCTATCTTCATCCTCGTGCGCTAGTCAGTCAGTGAGGGCAATCTATTGCCATAAAGAAGCCCATCCAGACTTCCATGGTGAAGCCTCTCATAAACTAGCATGCGTTCCCCATTCTCCTGGGCATGGAAACTAATTAATTTGCAGAGGTGAGAATGATCTAAACAAGATATTGTATTCACTTCCATCAAAAATTCCTTGTACGTCTGCAATCACACAAAACATTCACAATGCAGTCAATTGAGCAACCTATATCACTAATCTTATCGATATTTTCATAGTTGAATTTTTGGAAAAGAATTGTGTTTGCTAATTTAGTTTATTGGCTCCACCCAAAGAGATATAAAGGTTTGAGTTTCCAGGGAAACCAGTGAAAAGATAAATTATCAAACAAAATTCCTTTCCAAAAATTCATCTTACAATCTATATCATCCCATAATTGCATATTTAACAAATAGAATTATATCACCACATAAACTAGTTACCTGCCTAGTACCAAAAAGACGAGTTACAGTAGCATTTTCTACTCTATGCTCATCTATATTGCTCCCCTGTTTCAGAGATGCCCTGTAAACACTTTCTGCAGGTCCTTCATACAAGCACCATTTTGGACTAAAAGAATTGCAGGCTGTGGAGATTTCTTAATATGTGAAACACTGCAACGTAGTAGGCAGTGTTGTGGGGTAGTGATCTTTTGGAGGAGGAAGGGTTTTAGGCTCAGAATGAATGAATGTAACCAAAGATTTGGAATTGGTAGTGGTAAGAGATTGTTTATTGATTGGTATGAAGCTTCCTTTTTCCGAAGGGGTCTCTCTAGGGAGAGGAAGGGGTCTCCGAGGAGGATTGTTGTTGATGAGCCAGTTTGCATGTTGAGTCACAATCTGAGCAGGTTTAGGAAGGATAGCAGTTTTGTTATCGCAGAGGTTGATGGATTTTACTGCTGCAGGTGGATACTGTTTTCTTTCGAAAAATTTTGACCTATATTTATGTTGAATGAAGCACCCCAATTCACTAAATAATGGAATCTATATTTATGTTGAATGAAGCACCCCATTTCCACAATTTCAAGGTTCCATTATTCAGTGGAAATGGGGTGAATAATGGCAGCCATCATTATGATTCGCAGTTACGTTGCTCATGTGGAATGTGAGTTCCCCCATGAAAGCCATTGGTTGTTGGAGAAGAGAATGAGCGAGACAACAAATTAGAAAACTGAGTGTAGCGCAGAGGTGACTGAAGAGGGGATGGAGATGATAGACCAAGCTCTGTCTTGGCATTGGAAATCTGGGACTGTAAGAGTGTATTAGGCCCAAATGCGAGGCGAATCATATCATGATAACACCTCATTTCTCTTTGTTACTAGCAAAAGTACCACATTCACCATTAGTAAAGGAATACAGCTTCCCAAATCACCCAAAGTACAAGAGAGCAATGACCACTGTAATAGCCATAAGAGAGCAAAATGAAGGTGTTGAATCATGAAGGGATTATGAGACAAAACAGTTCATTTCACAGAGCCACATCTCGTATTATATTTACCCTAAATCTATAAACCTCTCATACACAGAATCGGTTGCCTGCCAATAAAAATGAATATAATAAAGAATGTTAAAAGTGATATTATCATTCCATGTAAAACCAGAAGAAGTATCTCATAAGAACAGGTTACCCCACATCTCCATGAAAGCATGCCGAATAACTAAGGGATGCCTACCGTAGCCTGATTCGTACTGTGCGCAGATTTACATAGGAATAGATACAAATTATCCGGAATTAATCATGAATGTTTACTCTGCTCTTAACTTGCTTTCACAGAATTGCTTTCGTTCAACACCATTTTGAATTGTAGCACAGCACTTCAAGTATACTGCTTACATCTTCTGCAAGTCAGCGTACATTTCTATTGGGTCAACTGTCTCTTCAATTCCTATCTGCCTACACAAACCATCATTTAGTGTGGTTGTGCTAGTATTTCCCTTTATCTGGGATTTTAACCTACCTCTAGAAAGGAAAGACAGAACAATATGCCCCACAGAAAATCAACTACATCTGCAAGTTTTGAGAACTTAAGCAAGTAAAGAGATGCTTCCGAATTGTCTAGGGCAATTCTGCCATAAAGCCCGTAGAGATTTCTTCCATTTACATTGTTCCATTTCAAATTAGCCTCTGGTGAGACCTTTTTGTAAGTTCTAGATATGATTGTTTGTTTTATAGTGGGTTGTCTTATTTGTATCCCAATGATCGCTTTTATATCAACCCTATCTAGTAGAGGATGGACCTTGCATGCAGAGATATAAATCAATCTGGATATGATCAACCCATCCTTATTCTTCATCAACAAATTTCCAGAAGTTAAAACGTAAACATTGGGGGCACTCAAGGTTTCCTTATTTTGGTTTGTTACCAAACACAAGGGGAAATTTCTTATGATTTATGAGTTGATTGTATAGCCGCATTGGCTCTTTGCTTATACTTGGCATTATATCCTCCTACCATTAAATTAGGTATTAGGAATAAGCTTGATGTTTGCAAGCATTAGGTTTCATTTATGCTACATTCCTTGTGGCATCCTGGCTTGTGCCTTATCTTCAGAGGCTCTTGAGAATGAGAAGCTAGATATGAGGTTTCTTAAGTATTTTGGTAATAAATTTGAATTGGATTTTTTACTTGGGGTGACAGGAAATGTGAATTATTGGACCCATCATGTCACCTATTCTAGCCTTTTTCCTTTGTAGGTACATCATGCATATCAACAACCATTAGATATTCTAGAGTTTTCTTGCACCCTATGAGAGTGTACAGTGCCCATACGAAACCTAGTTGTTATCACCTGAAAAATGAATGTTTCATTATGCATTTTCAGAGGCATCCTTTTCTCAGTAATTTAATTATAAGAATGTGAATCCATTGGCATGAGCGTTGTCTTGAAGGCCATTTACCTTGTCTCTCTTTGCCCGAGGACTACCTTTTTCATCTAGCTTGACTAGATCAAGGTACAAATAATGGATATGATATTTCCATTTCGTTTCTGCCACTGATATTTCCAGGGAAGGAAGTGGTGGGTTATTGAATTGCATAAGCCATGATGTTCATGCTTCCTTGGCAGCTAGGCAGTTGATTTAATATAACACAACATATTTTTGTAGCATTGGGTGTACGTCTATACATAATATGCATGCACACACATACACAACCCTTTCCTGGTTTCCTGAAACTTTAAAAGTGGCATTTCCAATACACATTTTCAAAAAGCGTACCCATTTTTCTGTTTCAGGTAACTTATCACTATAGCCTATGAATTTTAAATGCTCTTCTAAAGAGTTATCAAGCACCTGTTCTTGGCTATCTACTTTGGGTGATACCTAATACTCAATCTAGAAGTAATGTTTTGAATTTCTCTCAGCTATTTCATTTTCTATGTCTTGTACAAAGATCTCTGTCTTCAGTGTAGCTTGCACAACAGTTAGTGGGCAATGGAATAACAAGATGTACCTTTGCTGTTCAGTATGCCAATCAGGTCTTTGAGTTTTAGTTTTTGTGTTCAATGCAATTCTGAGTGCAACTGCTCTACGATCACCTCTATACTCACCATTCTTCTGAAGGCATGTGAAGTTGGTGTTGTTTGTAGAAACTAGAAATGGCAATATCAAATCCTCCATTCTAGATTGGTCCACTGCTTGGCTGCTTGCTTGCCATGCTAAGTGAGTAGACAGAGTTGTATTTAACAGAGGCACTCCATATTTGTTATGAAGTTGAGTTTATCTTCTGCCCTGAGGATCATATCCTTTGAGATTTGTGGGTTTATGTTGAGTGAATTCTAGAAGCAGATTCCAAGTATACTCACCATTCTAGGAAATGTGAATTATTGGACCCATCATGTCACCTATTCTAGAAGAAGTTTCCAAGTATTCTTGGAGATATTATGTTAGGAATGTTCCTGTACAAGACACAACACTAATGAAGCAATTAAAATTTTCCAGCCATACCAATCGCTAGGCTTCTATAGTTGTGTTTAGAGCAAGGTTATTTTGTCCAGTTGAACCTTCTATCAACCACATACAGAAGGTTGAATTGGAACACACTGTGGAAATGATACGAAGCATAGACCAAGATTCAACCTTGACCATGCCCTTAATGCCATTCTTGAATAGAAAGCTAATGCTCCACTACTATGTTGGGAATCTTCTTCCAATTACCAAGTGGATGCTTATTGAACACTGGCTGGTATTTGTGATCCGACAGACTGTTTGCATGTTGCTTCAACACAATGCATCACCTTGGAATGAGAAACATATGCTAGCTCAGTTTGTCATCCAATGCTTGCGTAAATTGGAATAACTTGTGATTTCCTTTGTGAAAAGATGATGGTAGCCCAAGCTTTTGACAAATTGCATGACAAGATGTGATTGTTATGCAAATAAAAGTACATCATGTGTTAAAGGAAGTCCTACTTTCCTGTGTTTTAAATTTTGACCTAGAAACAATCATCTTTTTAACAGAACCCTTGCAAATGAGTCAGGGGACCTGTAAACCTTGGTGGATAGCAGTTTCAGGCTTGTAAAGGATGAAAATTCCTTCAGCTCCTTGAATACCTTATGTACACACTCTGGCTGTCGCTTAAAAATAAGAATGTTGGGAAATGATGATGCTGTACAGGATGGTATTTATGACACACCATAATACACTGTAATTCTCCCCCCTTTAGTGTAATGGTACCTTTGTGAGGGGACTAATATACAGAAATGTTTGAGAATAATGAAGCAATATGTTCACTGTGATCTGAATTAATCTATTCACACATCCCAAAATAAGGGAATCTGTACTTACTATCAACAGACACACCAAAGAATGATGTGAATTAGTCTATGATCAGAATTAGTCCTATTCACACATCCAAAAATAAGGGAACTGCATACAATATTCACTTCCTTGAGTATCATTTATTTTAAAACTCATAGATGTATTTGGGTCCTATAATGAGCATTTCATCTATATAAAGTGGTGATTGCTAAATGTGTTTTTTGCAGAATAGTTGCCAGTATTGAAAGTGTTGCAGTAAATGAACACAATTATCTGCTTTTTTTAATTATATATGATTGAAAAACATGTTGAGTATTAGGAAATAGATAATTGTCTACTTGTTTAACATAAATTTATTGTTATTTATTTTTCAGGTTTTTGAAGTGTAAAAAATGGTACAAAAGTGGCATTTATGCATTGAAGTGTCTTGCTTTTCAAATCCAGGTCGAGCAGTTATTAAATTTGTCCTTTACAATATGGCAACAAATAATTTATTTCATGGAAAGAGAGAAGTGCCTGGAATGACGACAAACAATGATGCATATTACATTGCCCTTGTTGAAGAGTTAAAAGAGGCAAAACAACATGATGTCAATGATATTGAAGTCTTCACCAACTCGGAGTTGATATGTAATCAGATGAAAGGCATCTATCGGGTTCGGAAGGACAATTTAAAACCTCTTCATAAGGAAGCAATAAAATGGAGTTGTCAATTTCAACATTTTACCATCAATCACTCTGCAGATATTGAAAAGATGTCCACTGATATAATGTCCAGAGCATTTTTAAGCACATATGTAGATGCCAAATATGACATAGGATCACCATCCACTGCAACAGAAATCATTGATCACCATCAATATAAATCCCCATTGTGCGAATGGGTTGTTGTTATCATTTTTCTGGGGTCTATCACAGCATGGTTCTTTCACTAAAGAAGAACCTATTAATGTTTTATTTTTCCCCAACATGCAATGATTACAGTTTTTTGTATGGGAGACAAATTTATGGACAAATGTAATATATTCCATGTACGTGGACAAATGTATTTTGAGAAAAGTCACTGATTCATGGTTTTGTGATTATCATCAATACATTATGATGTTGTCTGAGGTTTCTGGAGAGATATTGATGTGCTATGTGATTTGTTCGTTGGTCATTGATCAGTGATGAAAGGTTTCTTTACTATGTTTATAAGCAATTTATTCTTAATAACACATATTTCTCTTGAAACTAGTTTCAATTTATTTCTCTTCCAGTTTACATAATTGGCTGGATAGTACCTGTTTTTGGAAGACTTTGAGAGATAGTTCGAAAGTAAAGTTGCATTTTGCCAATTTATCTGTTCAATCTATATGAGTATTTTTTTTTTAATGTAAATCAAGCATTTCATGGATTTTTTTAGGGTTCAAGACCTTATAACAAGATTTAAAGTCATTATATAATGACAATTAAATTTGAGTAGCAAAGATAGCAATCATTCTTTTTAAACACTAGAAATAAACTCAATTGACCCTCTTGATTACTTGCAAAATCTTATTTCTCAGTTTTATTATTTATAAAATGAAATTAACTGCTTTTACAATGCATGTGATGAGATATTGTACATAAACAAGTGACATACTTGTTCATAAAGGGCACTCATACAATCTTTCTTGTTTATATCTATTGTCCACAAATCAAATCTCGGAATCTCAAGTACCCAAAGTTGCAATATTAGAGTGTAACAGGTTCTTCAATCAACCTAGATGGTTGAAATCACAGTTTAAAGAAAAAAAATTGTGATATCAACAATTTCATGTAAGCCAAATTCTAGAGGTAGCCTGAAACTGGTTATATTATTTAATATTTAAGAAATAATATAAAATATAAAATAAATTAACATTAATTTAATTTAATCCATGGACTTAGAAGAGTCCATGATAAAGCTCATTGTTTTAAGGCACTTTTTATGTGAAGATCGCTGATTCCAAATCCAGATCGCTGGTTCAAAATCCTGTAAGTAGCTTAAAAAATGAACATAAATTCAACTTAATTCTAAACTTTACATTTTCCCTAATTCTACTCAACTCTGAAATTTCCATTTTTTTTAATTCTGCTCAAATCTAAAGCTTCCATGGTTTTAATCTTTTCCATGTTTAATAAATTAAAAATCAAAATAAATATACATTAATATTAATAAATTAATAACGTATTTCATCCATTTCAAAATATAATGTGCTTCTTTATCCGGATTAACACGCTGAATATGCATTGCATTGATGCCAAGATCGCTGAATTTAAACGATGCTATGGTAATTGATGGGAATGAAAAGAAAAAATTGCTCCTTTCTCTTGTCCTTCTTAAATGAAAATAAGTAACCCAACAGGACCTTAAGTCAAATTCTCCATAAGCCTTTCCTTAGCTTTACTACAAAGAGATCTTGCATTAAGAGCAACGAACCAATTTTAGTAGATACATGAAAGAGATGTGAGCCAATTTTAATAGAACCTTCTAAAAACAAAAACCAGTCTGTCTCAATAGGATCAATTGCTCCATTTTGTTATCCTTAGATGAAAATAAGTAATCCAATAGCATCAAAAGTCAAAATACCCATAATCCTATAAGCCTTTACTTAGCTTTACTGCAAACAGGCCTTGGTTTAGAAACAAATAGGCAATTTTAGTAAAAACTTGAAAAAGTTGTAAGCCAATTTTAATAGAAACTTGAGAGTCTTGTGAATTAAACATAAAACATGGGAAGTAGATCCAGGATAGCAAACTTCCTAACACAAGCAATCAAACGTATATGAAGTATGGTATGAACCTCTTACCTGTGGACATGTTTTTAAACAAAAGATGGAAAAATCAAAATCAAATCTCCAACTACCCACATAAGGCAGAGAGTGATATGTCAGATTAAATTACAATACATTTACTGCAGAAAATTAAATTACAGTACATTTACTACAGAGCAAAAAAAAATCAGAGCAAGGGCAAATAAGTTTCTTAAGCACAATCAGAGCAAGGGCAAATAAGTTTCTTAAGCACCACGGGAATTGGGCAAATAAGTTTCTTAAAACACCACAGGAACTACTTGAAGAGAGTTGAATTAAGCAATTTTTTCAGTTAAACTCGCTTGACTTTAATCTAAAAGACCAACATTAACAGAATCAAGTGCAAAATTGATATTTTAACATATCTTAACTACCAATATTTATAAGAGAAACGGCTTACATATAGATAACCCAGAAAAATGGTACAAAGCTTTCATTAATCTCTGCCAGGAAAATTCATTAGCACAGTGCTCTCTATTTGGTAAATAAGAACTACCAAGTTGTGAGAAATCTCATATGTAATACAAGTAGAGGCTAAAACTTGAAATGCTTTCTCTTAGAGGGTGAAAGCAGGCATTAATCACAGTTGTTGTTCGGCTCCTTGAAAACAAACTTATTGACAGTAGGTACAACTGCTATATGGGTGTCTGATATATAAATGCACCACCAGGTTCTGCAACAAAGACACATGCCCTATTGGCTATTCCTGACTTCCAAACTTGCCAGCAACTCACAATCCAACATTGGTGATGAGAACGATTCTAGGACAGTTTAAATTAAACACTCCTTCTTCAAAAATACTAAATCAGGCTTCAATTCCAAATAAGGGGTTTGATTTGTGTCTTGTTTGCTTCATGTTTTTAGAACTCATGATAACATCGTTCATGATTGAAGCATTAGAATAACTAAGAGTGCATGTTTCAGGTTGACTTAGTTCAAAAGCAACAAGTTCAGAAAACTGCACATCAAGATGCTATGAACCCAAGAGCTTCTTTCTTAAATATGAACACCGTAAATAAAATTAGATTTGTTCTGGTCATATAACAGATCTAACATTTGAGAATATATTTCAAGAAGAATTTAGATTGATGTCCAAAACAATAATTCATTCCCAAATTGTGGTGTGTATACAACATTGTCACAGCGTAGTCTACATTATTAGAACAATTACGTGAGAAAATACAGAAACATTGCAGTAAAAAGAACCAACAATTCAATTTGTTGAACAATTACAGAGCCATGTGAATTAACTCGACATTCCATGTCAAAGTTCAAAATTTCATGAAACTTCAGGAGAGTAGTGGCATATAATTGAACTTTTACTTTTGCATTGATGAGGGCTCAAACATTCCTCGGTGCTCATCAAGCACCCATATTTTTAATATTGCACTGATGAATGCTCAAACATTCCTCATTGCTCCTCAGACACCCATATTTTTAATATTGCACTGATGAAAGCTCAAACTTTCCTCAAATTTTGCAGGCACACATGTTCTCAATGTACCTAGAGCCTTCTGAAACAACCCAACATTCCATGTCAAAGCACAAAGTTTCATGAACTTTAAGAGAACAGATTATGTCCATGAACAGATTATGAAAAAGGTATTTTTATAACAACATAACAATGCGAAAACATAAATATACTTATCATATGATAAAAGGGCCATAAGGGGCCCTATGTAAATCTGGGCACAGTACGAATCAGGCTACGGTAGGCATCCCTTAGTTATTCGACATGCTGTCATGGAGATGTGGAGTAACCTGTTCTTATGAGATACTTCTTCTGGTTTTATGTGGAATGATAATATCACTTTTAGCATTCTTTATTATATTCATTTTTATTGGCAGGCAACCGATTCTGTGTATGAGAGGTTTATAGATTTAGGGTAAATATAATACGAGATGTGGCTCTGTGAAATGAACTGTTTTGTCTCATAATCCCTTCATGATTCAACACCTTCATTTTTCTCTCTTATGGCTATTACAGTGGTCATTGCTCTCTTGTACTTTGGGTGATTTGGGAAGCTGTATTCCTTTACTAATGGTGAATGTGGTACTTTTGCTAGTAACAAAGAGAAATGAGGTGTTATCATGATATGATTCGCCTGGCATTTGGGCCTAATACACTCTTACAGTCCATGATCTCCAATGCCAAGATAGAGCTTGGTTTATCATCTCCATCCCCTCTTCAGTCACCTCTGCGCTACACTCAATTTTCTAATTTGTTGTCTCGCTCATTCTCTTCTCCAGCAACCAATGGCTTTCATGGGGGAACTCACATTCCACATGAGCAACGTAACAGCGAATCATATTGATGGCTACCATTATTCACCCCATTTCCACTGAATAATGGAATCTTGAAATTGCGGAAATGGGGTGCTTCATTCAACATAAATATAGGTCAAAATTTTTCCAAAGAAAACGGTCTCCACCTGCAGCATTGAAATCCATCAACCTCTGCGATAACAAACCTGCTATCCTTCCTGAACCTGCTCGGATTGTGACTCAACATGCAAACTGGCTCATCAACAACAATCCTCCTTGGAAACCCCTTCCTCTCCCTAGAGAGACCCCTTCGGAAAAAGGAAGCTTCATACCAATCAATAAACAATCTCTTACCACTACCAATTCCAAATCTTGGGTTACATTCATTCATTCTGAGCCTAAACCCCTTCCTCCTCCAAAAGATCACTACCCCACAGCACTGCCTACTAGGTTGCAGTGTTTCACATATCAAGAAATCTCCATAGCCTGCAATTCTTTTAGTCCAGAATGGTGCTTGTATGAAGGACCCGCAGAAAGTGTTTACAGGGCATCTCTGAAACAGGGGAGCAATACAGATGAGCATAGAGTAGAAAATGCTACTGTAACTCGTCTTCTCGGTACTAGGCAGGTAACTAGTTTATGTGGTGATATAGTTTTATTTGTTAAATATGCAATTATGGGATGATATAGGCTGTAAGATGATTTTTTGGGAAGGAATTGTGTTTGATAATTTATCTTTTCACTGGTTTCCCTGGAAACTCAAACCTTTATATCTCTCTGGGTGGAGCCAATAAACTAAATTAGCAAACACAATTCTTCTCCAAAAATTCAACTATGAAAATATCGATAAGATTAGTGATATATGTTGCTCAATTGACTGCATTGTGATTGTTTTGTTTGATTGCAGACGTACAAGGAATTTTTTATGGAAGTGAATACAATATCTTGTTTAGATCATTCTCACATTTGCAAATTAATTGGCTTCCATGCACGGGAGAATGGGGAACGCATGCTATTTTATGAGAGGCTTCACCATGGAAGTCTGGATGGGCTTCTTGATGGCAATAGATCGCCCTCACTGACTGACTGGCGCACGAGGATGAAGATAGCTCTTGGTGTTGCCCAGGGCCTCACATATCTACACGAAGAAGGCCCTTTCCAAGTATGCTGTTAAGCATTTTTTTCCCTTGAAAATGGGGGCATCTGGGGAAACAAATTTATATTTGTAAATCAACCAATGTAATCTTGAGACAGGCCATGTATTGTGAGTTCAATGCTGCTAATGTCCAGATTGACATAATTCAATGCCAAGCTCTCTGATTATGGATTTGCTAGATGCAATCTGGAAGCCCAAGTCCCCTACATTGTGAGTCTGATAATTAAATTGAATAAATTCTATATTGGTCCGTTTATGATAAAGAATTTTGTGTTTAGTTCTGGCTTGTTTGTGTAGAATGGTAGTACTCAGATGGTTTTTGATATTTGTATACAGGCAACAACGCCATATCTTGCACCTGAAACTGTAGCGCGAGGCCTGTTGACTCCTAAGAGTAATGTTTGGAGCTTTGGAATAATGCTTTTGGAATTGTTGACAGGTCGGCAACATATGAACCACAGGCGTCCTAAGGATGAGAGAAATTTAGTAAAGTGGAGTATGAAGTTTGTCAAGGACGAGAGGAGTCTGGCATTGATTGTGGATCCCAGGCTGATTGCAGGATTCTCAGTTCAAGAGGCCAAGATTGTGGTAGACTTGGCTCAGCGATGCCTGCACAAGGAGCCTTTAGATCGACCCACTATGAGGGCGGCTGTACAAATCCTGAAACGCATTCAAGACATGACAATGAGCAACCTGCCCAAATTTCCTTTGAGAAAAGCCACTGTCCACGAGTAGTGAAACACCAACGTTTCAATTTTTGTCAAAGAGAATTTTAATAGAAGGGTTTTCAAGGAAACCATTTTTGCAGATTAATTTTGAGAACCCCATTGATTTCTTAGCGAACTGTACCTGGGTTTGGAGCTGCAGAGTGGAGGAATTGCAGAGCTCCGGGGGCCGAGTCGAGGAGGAAGGTGGGTGAGGGAGCAACCGCGGGATCGGAATAACACCTGGGTTTGGAGCTGCAGAGCGGAATTGCATTGCAGAGTGGAGGAATTGCAGAGCTCCGGGCGTCCAGCCGAGGAGGAAGGTGAGTGAGGGAGCAACCACGGGATCTTCCAGCTCGTCCCCGATCTGTCAGGGGATGTCAGGATACAGCTGCGATCGGATCCATTGTGCTGAAATGTCAGGATTGCCAGGGGAGGGTGGCGCGCATAGGAGAGGGTGGCGGAGGAATCGTCATGCGTTCGGAGCCCGACAATTTTCCGGCCGGTGCCGGAAAATGGGCCATTCTACCGCCTAGGTAGACTACTCCTTCACTATATACCGTGCTGATCGTTCAAGCATGTTTTCCACAGAATCTAAGTAACTCGGGAATAGAAGCTGGACCATTTGCAATAATCTCGGAGGCTCTGCCAGTGCCATGTATTATTATGAGCTGTACTGTAACTGTGGATCTTCAATTATAATAGAGAATGATCGGAGCGAGACAGAGCTCAAACTATTTCAGAAGAATCTGTGCGAAATGCAACGAAATCCGCAAGTGTATATAGAAGACGCAGTTCAATTTTCTGGCTGGTTCTAGCACTGCGGAGGCCTCGAGTCAACAGACTGTTATGGATAACGAGATAAATGACGATATTTCCTTGAAAAATGTGTGTTTCTGGAAAAGCGTGCTCTGGGTTGTGGAACGGAGAACATAAGCTGACCTGGCATGTTCGATCTGTGTGCGGGCATTGCCACTTGGATTCTGTTAGTGAGTTAATATTTTGCTCATGCGTTCAAGCCTTCGTTTTCAAATGATTCTTAACAAGGAACTTTGACGATGAGATTTTGTTTTATGGATTTATTTAATCTATATATATATATATTATATATATAAAAAGTTATTATAAAAATGAGTTTTTAATAATCTTTATTATATTATTAAAATTGTTTTTCTTATGT